>JAVSBS010016485.1:0-50918 GCA_033124195.1 Coracias cyanogaster | reverse complement strand
TTGCTTATTTTAGAAGCCTAGCCTACATTAATAAAATGCATTAAAAGCATTTAATTCCCAATTCATTATTTAATTACTGTACATGGCCTACGTATTTATGGTATAAGTTTATATTAAGTTGTTTAAAAATATCTTCACATTCAGTATTTTTTCAAAGTTGGACAACACACTGTAAAAGTGTTGTTTCACCTTAGAAAAAAATGAAATGCTGCCTGTGAAGTGTAATGTTAGTTATAAACTGAAAACTTGAATATTTGTGTTGTCTCAAGTTTAATTCAGAAAAGTGAGCCTATTCTAAATTCTTTAAACTGTGGTAACTAATTGCAACAGTCATATTTTACATGGTTAATATTAACTAGTTTTAGTTGGTTTATTCCATTACTTTTTATGTGGTTTCGAGGGTTTTTTTATGTGATAAAACTTATAGGGGAAACAGAATTTAGTTCAACGACCAACTCCTGTGTCTCTGAGGCCACAGTGCTTGAATTCTGATGGCAATTGAGTTTATTTAGATTTTATTTCTGACTTAGGACCGTGGAGTTTTAATTTTTTTTTCATTTAATAGATGTGCTCTTAGCTATACTAAGTAAAAATAAGACAACTTTACTACTATCACCCACGCATGTGTTCAAATGTGCACATAGACATGCAGTTTCTATTTTTTTTCAATACACTAGTGCGCTTTGAGCCAGGCTTCAAATTTATAGCCAAGCCTAACTTTGTTAGAGTCAGGACATTAACAAAAATAGTCAAGAGAAATAACCTTTTGCAATATTAGTAAATGCTCTGTGTTTTTACTATATTTCTTTGACCTATAATGCCAGAAATATAGATTACACCATTAAATTGTGATTTTTTTGCATTCTTATGGTATTTGTTTCATTTTTTCCTTACCATGAATATGTCCAGATTTTTACAGCATCTGGCATGTTTATAGCAATTAGTTCTGGACAGGCTGTACTGCTGTCATTCCAAATTGAAAAATCCAAACACATACACAAATTATGATTAGAAATTATTCAGTCAATGAGCAAGTAGTTTATCTTACTTAAATTGTAAAGCTATCAAACCTGACAAGTCTGACTGTTTTGATGCCATTTTCTTTGATTAAATTTGGGCTTTTTCAGGTAAGGGCAAATGTGAAACAATTGATTTAGATACTGTTGAGTAAGATTTTTTGTGTGTGCGCTTTGGATAGAATGTCTCTGTACTGATGAATGAATCTTAGATAAAGGAATTCTGAATAAAATACACATTTACTATTAAAATACCCTCATGAAATGAATGTGTCTATTGTAATAAGTAAGGCTACTCTTGTGAAAAAAGGGTGGCTTATTTAGCAAGTTATCTTATGGATATAATGGTCACTGCCAACATCATTCTGTTGTTAACAGTTACTTGTCAACTTTTACTTTCAACTTTAGTAACACTGAAGCATATTTACAGAACTTAGCTTTGTGCATTTCTTGTACCCTTGTCAAGGGTTAGGGCTGGGCCAGCCACTTGACAGATGTTCTCTGTTAACCCCTGGCCCTTCCCAAAGGGGAAGAGAAAGGGAATAAGGGAGAGAGGCTGATGGACTAGAAAAGAAAACTAAGAGCTCTAATGAAAATAGTAAATAATAGATTGAAATATATACAAAACTAATATCAAACCCAACCACCTTGATGACAGTTATGTCACTGTCACCACTGGTGCTGTGGATTAGACACTCAGGAAGTCACAGACTGAACTCAACAAGCAGACAGGAACCAGATTCAGGAGCTGGATTCAGGAATAAGTGGGTTGAGATCGAAGGCAGAATGGATATATTCCTCCTCACATGGTGGCCATTAAAGAAGAGACCCTTATGATTCCTTAGCTTTATATTGAATATGACATATATGGGATGGAATCCCTCATTGGTCATTTTAGGGTCACCTGTCCTGGTCACTCATCCCTGCAGGTGCAGCCTCCTACCTTCTGCACCATCAAGGTGGGACACAAGATTTAGCAGTGACCTTGGTCTGCGTAAGAGCAAATATAAGCAAAAGCCTTTCTGCACACACCAGTCCTTGGTAGTAACTGTAAACATTGAGTGTTATCACTGCTAGAAGCAAACACTCTGTTAAATTCAGAAAGTGCAGTTAGAAGAGATAGAGCTGAAAAGGAAAATCACTGAACAGAATCAGTTCTGTTCTAATGCAAACCAAGACGACCATAAATAAGGTCATTAAGTACTTAGCATATGAATTACTTCCATTAAAATGCTTATTACTGGCTTAGCTTTTGTGACACCTAGGACCATGATCTGTGCAAAAACACTGTTATGTCCATACAATAATCAGTAACTGCTCTAATACAGACTTTCTGCATTGTACAAAAAAAAGTTCAGGAACAGAGAACTAATTTTCAGTGATGGAAACTTCGATGTAAGCTGTTGCAATTTTCTTGGTATGGGAAAACTAATTTGTAGTTTAAGATGTGGTATATTGATGATGGTAATACTGCATGTTACACAGAAAAACCCATAATATCCCACTGATGCTGTGAATGGTGTAGGAGTCTATAAAATATTACTTGGATTTTCCTGACAACATGCCTTATGAAGGGAATATTAAGTGACAACTATATCATTCCCTTTGATATGCACACACATCTCTTTAGTACAAGCCTACAAAAACACTAGAAACTTTTGAGACTTCTTTTACTCCATCTGATCAAGAAAATTTGCTTATAAAAGTACAGACTAAAGGATGAGAAAAGGCATGGATTTGGAAAAAGTTGGTGTTGAGTTTCTGCTTAAAATATAGACTGTTTTAAAAAAAAGTTATTTGAAATGTCCTCTCACTGCTGTAGTGATTAGTTTCTGCAGCTCTTGTCAGCTGAATGCATGTATTAAGGGGTTTTTTTTTATGATTTCTTTTTACTGTTAAAGAAGGATATTTAATTGGATGTCTCCGCTAATCTGTGGTTTACATTTGGTTAGCAAAGAATTAACAGGCTCATATGATGTTGTTAATTATCTTGAACAATGAGATTATGTTGTTTGTATCTCACTATATGCATTAAACCTGAGACTGGCTGCTGAGTGGATATGAGGGTTACAGAGCATGCAAGTTCAAATCCAAATTATGAAATGTAAAAGAAACCAGCTAGTAAAAAGTAGTCAGGAATGCTTCATCAAGTTCAGTTTTTTGGTTTTTTGTGTTTTTTTTTTTGTAGAGGTGTTTCCAGTTTGTCAAGAATCAAATCAAATTATAAAGCAAAATGTACTTGAAAGCTTTTCTCTGACAATCCCTAGACACAGGTAGTCTTTGCTATGTGACCCCTTCATGTCTGGTTTTCATAGCAAGCCCGCAGAGGCACAGAAATCTGATTGTAGTGTACTGGCTGGAATGCCTGGAAGTGTTTCCCTCTGAACGGTACCATTCAGGTGATTTGTCGTTTGAAATGTCACTTGCCACATGGGACCAAGGCAAACTCTGAACAGAAAATGAATCTGTTATGGTGTGTAATAACAATGTATCTTGGCAGTTGTGTTCTCATCACTTCTGTGCCTTCTTTTATTATTTTTTTTTAATAGGAGAATTTAAGAATTGCATTCTCTGGTTCAAATCAGAATAGCTGAACTGGAATCAGTGGAACTATTTTTTTAGCTACCAGGTGTCTGTCCCAAAGTTAGAACTAGGCTATTTTTTTTAGGTAGAATTTGAGCATAAGATACTCTCCTGTGGTCTTGAGTAGCAAAGATGTTCAAAGAAAGTCCATCTTTGATACCATCATAATTCTGGAATATGTAATAGCAAGTTAACAGCAGACAAAATGTATAAAGACGTGGACCATGTGTATTTCTGTTGTTATTCCACGCTAATCTTTTCATTATTTGAGGTCAGTGGAATAGCTGTTTACCAGCATGGTTCTATACCAAAATAACCTGCTACCTGCTTGGCCTACAGACTGAAAAATGCAACACTTTATGTGGTGTAAAACTATTACATGAAAAACCCCCAAAGTTTTACATATAATCAGTTAATAGTTTGGTTTGGGAGACTACACTTTCAAGATTTCTGTCTGATTGCTCTTCATGGCCAAATTCCAATATTAGTCTCTATAACTGATTCTGCTTGCTTTCAGCTGAATTACATTTGCAGCTAATAGAATTTGGCTTTGTTTTGTTGAAGTCAACAGAGTTGATCCAGGTTAGCTGAGAATGTTGTCCTGTGTAACTTTTAATTCCTGTCTTGAAGTCTTGAGAATTTTCTACCCTGACAGGAATAGGCTTATACAGTAAGTTAGCCAAGAGATGCAAGAGCTTTAAAGTAGTGGTATACAAAAGATACTAAATAAATATATACTTTTTCATTTATCTTTTCCCTTTATAGGCTTTAAATTAAGTTTATATAAATATTTTAAAATATAAGTTACTGTAAGCAGTTGGGAGAAAATGTGCAGAGAACACTTTAAAAGAAAACCTGTCCACTGTATAGGATCTCCTGTGAAAAACAACTGCTGGGAGAAGGATAATCCTTCCAAGTAAATCCCTAATGAGTATTATTTTGTCCAGCTAAATGTTACCTCTTGCTATGTGATGTACATATATGAAATAATTCTCACTGCAGTTCCTAGGATATATAATGGAAGAAACTGATGTGTGTAAAATCCTTCTTTAATGCTCTAAGGTAGTCATTTATAGTTCTATTTGATGTTTGGGTAAGATGCTTGCTCTATCAAATATGGTGATTAGTCTGTCTTGAATATAAGAGGGATTTCTAGAAGCAGAATTCTATTTGACTGTAAAACCTAGGAGGCTGGAAAGAAATCCTTCATACAAAAAATGTCTCTATATAGTTTCTCATACACCAGATTCTAAAAAGAACCTCTAAGCTGTCAGGAAGTACAATATGATAAAAGCAGGAACGATGAAAAAGAAATGGCACCTTGCAGCTGACCGTATAAAAGCATAAATTCCTCCTGGGACTTCTGCATATAAAAGATAGGTTTCACTACTTTTCTAAGAACACTGGATCACATTAACTTATTCAAATAGGAGGTCAGATCACAGTGTTTAGGTTTAAAGCTGTCCCACACAGTCCTTGATAAGAAAAAATTGACAAATCGCACTTTTAAATAAACTCATTTAAATCCTTTTCTTCCTTTTGAAGTAATAAAAATATTCCTGTCATGCCGTTGCCATTGCATTTAATGGCTGTCATTTAGCGAAATGGAAAAATGATATCTGAACATAATGCCTTCAAATATGGCTAATAGCATTTTACATGAGGAAAAATACTTTTATTTTACATTAATATGGCTGTTACTCTATGATTATTATTGAAAACTTAGCTGCTTTGCCTGTTGCAGCAGTGGTAAGAACAGATATGACTTTCCTGTCATCCATGTAAGAGAATAGTTATCTGTATTCTTAATGTTTTATATAATTCTCAGAGCTCAACAAATGCTTTGTCAATTACCACTTTGTATCACTTTTATTTGGTATAGTAAACAAAATATCATAAACTATTATGTTCTGAAATGATGCAGTTGTCATGTTTTTGCATCTCTTATCATAAATATGCTTCGGAATCCATCACTCTTGTTAGATTTATGACAATTCCATTGTATAAATGGGCATTAATTAATGCTAAATTACAGTGGGGTGTATACAGAATTCCAGGTGACATCCACATCAGTACTAAATGAGTTCCCAGTGATTAAACTTACTAACACTTCTAATTAACCTTGAGTGCACTGGACATAAACTGCACAAATCCTCTGAATTGCATACATGATTTGCAGCTCTGCTGAAAACAAGATGAACTATTCAAGAAATGGCCATACAAAGTAGTTAAAAGACCACCTGGATGCTGAGCTGGCATTTGAAAGAGCCCAAGAGCATCAGACTTAATTCAAATCCACTCATAAGGAAAATCAAACAAATTGCAGAGCCAATAAAAACATGTCTTTAGAAGGCTAAGCATACTTGGTTCTCAACTCCAGTGCTTGCTCTAGTGCTTCTTCCTTAATTATTTGAGAGTTCTGCCCCTGAAAACAAACAAAAACAGTAAGAGAGACTTAGTTATTTCAACTGGTTTTGGGAGCACACTGCAAATACTAAGTCATGGAAGGTTGTAGCTAGATTTTGAAAATGGTGAGTCCAGTCCACAGTTGTTTGGTCTCTGAGTATGTGAATTAAACCTCCAGGATTATTTTTGAGTAGTATTTAAAAATATAAAGACCAGAAAGAAGAAAATGCCACTTACAGAAACTAGGGATGGCTTATAGGGTAAAAGTAAATACTAATACTATTCCTAAATAATGCATACAGGTGTTTGCTTAGAACATATATTTTTCTTATAAATCTACCAATTATTTTTATATATCTTGTTCTCTGTACAACAAATGCGCTGTTTATTCCATCTAACCTCACTAGATTATCTGTTATTATCTGATGTTTGTGTGTCCAATTTGTTGCTTGTGTGTGTCACAAGACCATAAATATGGATAGCTTCACTGACATGAAACTGATGCAATTTCCACTCCTAGCAAAAAGGACTCAACTCTTTCATGTGATTCTTGTCAGTTTCTAAGGTCTTACTTGGAGAAAAAGGATATTAATGAAGTATGCCCAATATGGAAGAACGTTGACCAATGATAATGAATAATAATTACTGAGATCTTCAGTCAGTGGCTGTTAATTGTTTAGTATCTTTCTGAATATGAGCCTGTTCAGATCACTAAATAGCTCCCTTTGCTAGTTGCGTACAATTTTTGATGTCCTGGATCACTGGAACGAAGTTGGACAAATGACCATATGTAAATGACTCTACTTTCCCTTGTTGTAGAATTCTAGGTTCTACATAACTAACTCCCCTTATATGTGCACTTCCTATTTTCCATATATTTGTCAGTATGAAAATGCTGATGCAGAGATGGATTTTTTGGCAACACAGAAAAAAATTTCATCCTTTACAATTTGGAAATTCAGAAGCTGTGCAGTATGAATTTGGGAAGGTGGTCTGCAGGTCTGTCAGTAGATTCACTTCTGACTAGTAGCTAATTAATCATACCCTAATACTTGAGTGGGATATAGAGAACTTCTTAATTACATGGATATAGAGAACTTCTTAAGTGCATGAATTAAAATTATCTTCTGCATTTATCATTCATCCAATGCTTCCAGCATCATTTTTTTTTAATTTTAGTTAGTATGATCAGATGCCAAAGAATTTCAGGTGGACAGGTGACCTTCACTTCAAATGTTCTGCTTGAAATCTGAATTGATGATTTGTATATTGGAATATTATTGACATCACATTTAGTTAATACATAGGAAAGATTAAGGATGAGGTGTGTGTATGTAAACTTGCCTATCTAATTAAATTTTTTTCACGATGTCACAAATGTCAAATATGAAACCTTAAGCTACAGTGCTGCTTTGTAATGCAGTATGTTCCTCTTGTGACTGCAACTGTGGGATAAAAGGATTTGCTTTTCATCATAGGCCAAATTAAATTTTAATTGCCTGTGAAAACACAAATGTCAAAAGCAAATCTTCAAGCCAAGATTGTGATCCTCTGTCACTGGATGTTATGTCCCCATTTAAAAACGAAGTAAGTGTTTTCTTTACTTCAAGTAAGTGTTTTCCACAGAATATCCTAAAGTTTTATTTCACACTGCTGTGCTGTGATACATATGTGCTGAACAGTGTACTCGACAGTAGTAGACCATCTCAATTTACATATCCTGTTGGAAACTGTTATGCTTTATATGTCAGTCTTTTATCGTCTTGCAAGTAGATCAAATTGAACATAATTTATAGTTTGTATATTGTGGCGTGTACAGTTTGCATACAGAACTCATAATCAACTAGGGGGTGAAGGGGATCTTTCTTAGTAGGTATAAATCAATGTATCTTCACTGTCCTTCATGCTGCAGGCTGTGGAATTGACCCTAAGCTTGTTTTTTGCTTAATTATAATTATTTCCTGTTACTCCAGGCTGTCCTTAACATAAATCCTGGTTCAAAATCACTATTAGGCATATTGATCTGCTAAATATAACTCGGTAGCTGTTTCATACCAGAAGGTGCTGGACAGTAAGAGAGGTACTTGAAATGGAACATATTATTTAAAATGCTATTTATTGAAGCTAAAACTGTAAAGAAGGAGAGGATAGTGTGGGTTATCTTCTATCCTTTTAGTTTACTGGGAACTGTGATTTGTGCAGCATTGAACAAGTTGCTGGTCAGAGCACAGCACTGTGTGCAGATTGTGTCCATGAAGGGGGCCCACTTTTTGGTCTTCCAAGCTTTTGTAGGGTTTTGTTGAAAGACAACATTATAATAATTATAGTGTTCATTATTTGTACTTTCAAATAAAAACCATAATCACATGAGAAGTTGTTGCTGCACTTCTAGATAAAGGCAAAAGATGTAAGTCCTGTTATCACTGGGGGGGGGTCTGTGTAGAGACTCCTGTGTTGCAGGCAGCCCACCAAGTTTATGCTGCAGCCAGGGGTTTGCATGCTACATAAAGAGCATAGGCTTACTCCTACACACATACGTGGGTTACTGATTCCTTTATGAACAGTGCTCTTTGCGTTGGGATCACTGTAGCAGCTACGGCTTTTATGAATGGAGGAAAATAGGGAACATTATTTAAAGTCTGTAGGAAAGCAGACATGAACATAATGGTTTTGTTTCATTCAATTATCATTCAAATATGGCATGTAATTGTAAAACTTACAGAACTATGAAAGTGGAAATTTATAATGATGCAGTCTTAATTTTATTAATTTAATCCATAAAGCAGATATTATACCAAGACAGACATCACATTAAAACTCTCAGATTGTAATTAGCTTGAGAAGTCTCTTATGTCTAATTTATATGGCTGTCATAATTAATTTAAATATTGTTTTCAACCTGGTCATGATGCAGAAAAACTCCACTCAGTAGCAACCATTAAAGAAATATTAAGTGGGATCACATTTTGTAAATGTGCTTTAATTTAAAGTAAGATGTCCAATTGACTGGGACAGTATTAAGGTACTTTATAGGAAAGAGAGAAAACTTGAAAAGTTAACCACACATACTATTAGGATCGCTTGGCCTGTCATGCAGAAGCCATGTATTGAAGTACAAGTTTCTGTATTCTTTGTAGTAGATAATACTGTTTTCCAAGTATCCTTAGGATGGCACTATAAAGTCGTCATTCTTTTTCTTTTTTCTTTTTTTTAAGTTATTTTGAATTTGAAGGGGTGCCTATATGTTCTTAATCCTGTGACCCCGGTACCATAAAGGTGTAAGCCTTATAAAGTGAGTCCAGAGCAGAATTTCAGTGTTTGTGGACCAGATTCACCAAAGGATCACAGAAATTTGTGTAGAAATATCAGTATTTGTTGCTGTCTAGTGTTTAAAGCTCTCTTGATATGTAGAGTTCTCTTTCTGTGTGCACCCTAAATGCATCAGGCTGTGAGCAGTTCAGTACCCATCTTGCAAAATTTGAGTTCTAGAATCTGTTAATTATTCCATCTCACCTCTTGGTATAGTCCCATTCAGTACATAGTCTCTGGCAAAGCTCTGTTGATTAGGCTTCTTAAAATTTAGTTATGGGTTCTTTATGTTAATGGCTCATGGAGCAACGAGTAGTAGCATCTACCTGTTAACAAGTTCTCCAGCTAGGTAAGTCTGTAGCTCAACAGGGGGAGTGATCATCAAGAAAGTTTGAAATGTAAGTGTAAATTTGGAAGTTTAGATTTATACTTTAGATTAAGGATGCTTATCTGCATGCAGGTTTCTCATTTTTAGTTGTGGGAGGCGGTACAGATGTCTGCGTCCGACCGCAACACTAGTCTATGAGAAAATAAGAACTAAATCTGTCCAGTCTGACCTTATTGCAGTCTTTCTAAAGTGTATGAACCTTTTAAAAACTGGAGAAATTTTTTTACCCTTGCACTTAAAGGAAAAAAGTTTCATTTTTAAAGAGGCTACATAGGGGTGGATCAGGTAATTGTATGAAAAATAGTTTAGAAAAGCCATGACAACAAAGAGAGTCGTTTAAGACTAATTATCACTTTTTTTTGGCACATTTTCTGTCATATTTTCCCACTGAAAATATGGACACCAAACATCAGCATAAAAGGGAAGGGAAAAACAATAACAACTGCAGAAGTATGTGAAAGCTATTTTCCTTCTTCCTAGATATAATAAAGAGCTTGCATATGAGTAGTCATTTGTCATGTAAATGAATGGAGTCATTTGTTAAACTCATTTCACAGATGTGAAAAGAAGTTTAACTGTCTTCATTAAAGTTTATACATTATTTTTCAACTTCCATGTTTTCCCTGAAATATCTTCCTTTCAGACTGATGGGGGGAAAACTATTTTTTACCTATTTCAACTGACATGGTTGTTGGCAGAATAGTTGATTTGCACCAGCTTGTAGTGACTCAGCATCTGACTTTAGATGAGATAGGTGTTTTTAATGCTGCCTGGGAATTTGGGTAACATGCAAAAAAACATTCTCTCTAACAATTGCGTGAATAAAAGCTGACATCTTAGAAAATTCTAAGCTGTTGAATAGTCTTGAGGGTTATTTATAGTGCAGTGTTTTTTTTTCTAAATGTTTGCAAATACTGACAAGTTTCTTGTCAGCATACAATGTAATTTTCTTTCACCCATGTTAGAAAATACCTTGAGAGCAGGAATCGTTAAGGGGATTCTTCAAAATATATGCTTACAGAAATCACTTTGGGATTTTTTCATTACAGTTTTTAGGAAACTCCAACTGTGTCACTTCTAATGCTAATGTTATGAGAACTATCCAAAATTAAACCTATGCTTTGTTGTGAGAAACATGGGGGAAAAAAATTACCTGATTTTAATAGACCTTCCAATACATGGAGGCCTTCTTTTGGCCAAGCCTTTGCAACATGCTTCACTCTTACCTAGAGCTGTCTTTCAGAACGGGCACAGAAAAGCTTGAAACATCTTCTAGGAAAAAGCCATGCTGTTTCTCTCACCTCTCTGATTTAACATGCATACTTCACGGTTGCCTTAAAGTGCTTTTCAAGTCTGATTCAACTCATATTTTTCCTACACTTTTTAATCTATTATTGCCAGTCAGTCAGCTTATCACTCTGCCAAGCTCAGCTCACTCTCAAAGTCCCACAACTCATTCTGAATGTCAAGAGCCTTTCCCCAGAACAAGTCTGTTGTGCTTAAAACAAAACAAAAACATCGCCATCCTCTAATTCTTTGCAAGAGTTCCACTGAGAAATTCAAGATGTTTACTGTGGAAATGACATGTTTGTAACTATACGGCTGAGCCGAGTAACAGAGATGATAGAATGATGTGACTCTACAATTACCCCTTTAGTTATCCATGTGAAGTCTGAAATGTTTGCATTACGAGGAAAAGCCCAGCACCAGAAAAGATTCTACCCAAATTCAGGTTTCAATATCCTTACACAAGATTAGTGATACAAACTCTAATTGGTTGAGAAATAGTTTTTTTGCCAAATACTGTAGATTCAGTTAAGGGGCTAGGTCAGGCTGGTGGGGTAACGATGTAACACAGCGTAACTGCACCAGCACAGTAAGGCTCAAGTTCCTAGAATGTGGCAAGCCATTAAATTCAGTAAATGCTCAGGGAATGTATTCTTACTGTCAATAATAGCAGAAGTGTGTTTCTTCATAATTGCTAGAAACTTGAGGGAGGTTCTGAGTAACTGAGTGGGAGGGCTATAGGAAACAGATTACAACTGTTGCAGTTAGCAAGAGTGAGATACAAAATGCTGATGGTAAGTAAATGAATAAATAGAGAGTAATGGTCCTTGCTAATTTATTTCTACAGAATTATTTCATGCTTTTTGTGGTTTTGTCCTAAAGCATGCAGAAAACTGTAGCTCATTCTTGTATCACTGACATGGCATCTCAAGACTGTCAGTATTTCAGAGCTGAGTAATGCTTCAGTTACATAGTAAAATACTGGAGGTAGCACATATAAAATTCCTTTGGTGTACCCCTGCGACTTCTTGACTGCAGTGGAACTGGCAGTCTGCATTGTTACACTTGTCATGATGTACATGAGGCGTGTTCTATGCCAGCTCATTGCAGGTCATGACACTTGGAATCAAAAAAAAAGAGAAGGAATAAAATAATGAAACTGCACATTTAAAAACTGTTAGGGGAAAGTTTTGTGAACCTTCATAAAGCACTAGAACAAAAGTTTAAAATGAGCGCTAAAGATAATACTGTAAATGCAAGTCTGCAATGCTTATTTGGAGAATTAAAAATGAGTTTATTGGTATTTTGCAGCCATACCAGCTGTTGCCGTGCATGCTCCAGGCAAACTTTTGAATGTAGATTTTTTTTTTTTAATTGCTTTTCCGTTTAAATAAACAGCGATAAATACTGAAATGTTCAACCTGTCTTTTCATAACAGTTATGGACAGGTTAAAAGAAGGGCACAGAAGCTACTTACAGAGGAAACTGGGGGGAGGGGCTAAACCTGCCTCACAATGGCAGGTTTTAAATACAGATCAGATGGAAGAAATGAGAGTGTATTCTTTCTGAGTCAGTAGTTCAGTGACAAGGGCAGTGATTTTTCAGAGAACTTTGTACAAGATGCCAGTGTTAAGGAGAACAATCAGTCTTGATTACGGAGAGCATAGTTGGGCTCTCTTGGGGGTGGGGGGTTGTTTTTAAAGATTTTGTTGCCAGGGCTCCTAAGAGCTATTTTTAATGAACAAGTTTCCTGTTAGGAAATACGGATCAGTTAAAAATGATCTGTGGGAAGTCATCACGTTCAATAGAACACTCCCTGAAGTCCTAGCTGTGGTTCAGATTCTAGCTATAGCCTCTGAGGAAGTCTGCGGTCTAATCACATGGTTGTGGCTGAACTGGGGGCCTTCAGATGTTTCAGGTCAGTGACAATGTGTATTACTCCTCTGCGTTGAGTGCCCTCAGAGCTTACTGACTTGTACACAGCTGCCTAATTGATGTATGCAGAAGAACAGCTGCTGCTGGCTGAACCTGAAAGGCAATCGGGGTAGTTGGTAGGCAGTGGCATATTTCCATGTTCACCTATCAACACAAAAAGCAGTGAAGAAATTGAGGAAGACGGTATCCGTTCTAGCCAACAGCAGCTGAGATTCCCAGCAAGCACAGCTTATTTCTGCAGTACAAATAAATCTATTTTCTAGATTTGTGATTCCTGAAACATTTGGAGATGAACTTGCCTCACTTCAGTACAAGGAGATACTTCAAAACTGCTGTAGAAGATGCATGCTTTTCTTCAAGCAAATATTTAGCACCTCAGAAAAGCATTAGTAATGTTGAGAATCCATTGAAGTAGTGCTCAGGAATAGGAAATAATTTCATGTTGCCTCAGGTTGAAATATCTGGTTAAAGCGCAAATTGCATTAGTGATATTTTACAGCTTCCAGTAACAGTGCGTGAGGGAGGTGCAACAGTGTGGTACACTTTTCCTAAAATTCATCTAGATTGCAAGTTTTCCCAGAGAAGCTCTGGTTTCATAGCTTCCCTCTAGTCTAATGCACTGCCTGGAAGCTTTTGTTTTGAAAGCTTTGTTTGCAGTTGCCTTTAAATGTGTGCATGACCTGGAACGCTGCTCTCCTTGGCTGTTCTGTCAAGATAAGGGTATGTCTGATGGCTTGCTGTAGAGTTATCTTCTGTCATTCACTGATGGCATGCCTTGCCAGTTCATTTCATTGACAAGACATTAGTACTTCGATAATTTCATCTGAAGCCTTTATGAATGTTGCTGTAGATTCACAAAGTTCCTTCTTCGGGGAAAAAAAAACCACACAAAAAACCACAGTATTTTGGAAACAAACAGCAAAACCCAAAAAAACCCTCCAAACAAACAAATCCCAAAACAAAAACAAATTAACACTGTTAATGAGCAAATTCATAGGTTTGGCTTTAGGCTGCTGTTGGGCAATTGTTTTTAAGAAGGAATTTTAAAAAGTAAAAAGAAAATAGTACTTTGAGGCATCTTTTGCAGCATTTCCAGCTGAATACTTAATGCTTCCAAATTATTTTTAGAATCTAGTTTTCTGTTTAAAGTGTATAGATTCAAAAATTAGTATCTGCTTTGTATTCTATTGTAAAAAAAAATTTTTTTGCTGAATGCAGAACAAAATATGAATGCGTAAGAGTTTCAAATGCTGTTAATAAAGACCTGAATCTTTAGTCATGTAAATAAAACCCCATGAATTCAATGAACAGACAAACCAGGATCAGCAGGTGTTTTCTCTTGCGAAAGTTGCAGGGTCCTATTGCTACTTTCTTCTTTGAAAGTGTTCCCCAAGTCATAACCTATTCCTACTTAATTCTTTAATTTTTCTTACTAGCATTGCCTAATATAGTCACTTTTTCCTGATCTATAGCATATGTATTTTATATAAATATATTTATATATCAAATATATAAATATGTATTTATATAGACAAATATAAATATGAAAATATATAAATATGTATATATATGCTGTTTTGCCTGGTGTTACAGCTGCTGTTAGGATGTGAATAACATCAGGGCTTCTTTTGACATAGACTGTTCCATTAGGGACAAGTATCATCTGTTGTTTTTTTTTCACTTACGGGAAACGTGCACCAAAAAAAGCTAGTAAAAGGCAATACCATAATTTCACAAAAGAGGTTTTTTCTGTATGTGTATATCATATTTAAAATACCAACACAAGAGATGGGTAACTCCAGATATGTCTCATGTTTTGACTTGATGCTTTCAGGCTAAAATATATTGTCTTTCAATTTTATTGCTAAATGGTATTTTAAAATGTGAATTATTTACTTATGCTTACCAGTCATAGAGTATCAAAACAGTCCAGGAATATAGTGCTTTTAAACAATTAAGAAATTAAAGAAATTAAGAGCCAATATAAAAATAAAGCAGAGATGGAAGAGGGAAAACACAGGCAATGGAATGGTTAAGAATACAAAGTAGCGAGAAAATATTTCAAATGCATTTAAAAGATTTCTCCTCCTGTTCTACCTTGCATGAGTTTTTTGAGTGTGTGCATTTTTGGGGATATGTTGGATTTTTTTTTTTTCCTTTTTTTAAAAGTAATTTTTAATGTTAATGTATTGCCTTTACAGATCCTTGTCTGGACTGTAATAGTATTCAGGTGGATGCTTTAATAACTGCTGCTTCTACATTGGTTCTCACTATTTGGATTCTTTAACCTTCTGGTTTTATTTTAACAAATACCTGGTGGGATGTATGAATACCATGTACTACCAAACGAAAACGTTGTTGCCGTCTGGGAGGTTTTTCCTCAGATTGTGAAAACAGGTTCACTTTACTATAAATGTGTTTTCTGCTAGCAGTATTCTCACTGGCTTCAAATGGGAAAACAGCATAGCAGTTTAAAGAAAAATGAAGAATTAAATCAGTAGATGGTGCTCTAATCTTAGTTTTAGTTTGTTAGTGCAACAAGTCTTGAAAGACTGCATTTTTTTTGTACTGTTGAAAAAGAAACTGTTATATATAAAAACATAATCAACATGATGCTATAATTATTTTGTTTGACATTTTAAAATATTTTAATATGATATTTGCTCTGAAGGCACTGCTATATTTAGGTATAGTTGGTATAGTTCTTGATGAGAATCTACTGGACAAGCAACAAGTATGTGAAGTGATTCTGAAGAAAATAAAGATTTGATTGTGCCCACTGTGGCTTCTTTTCACAGCTGTGCATTGGATTTGCTGTGCTTCAAAACAGCACATCTCCCAAAGGTTCCCTGTTGTGCTGAAAGAAATCTCTTCTTTCTTTTGAGACTGCACATTTCATTGGAACCCAAGAGATCTCTGCGTGTTCAATTCCTCTTTTTCTCCTTACCAGTTCTTTTTCTCATGTGGGGAAGAAAAGGGGGTGGAGTATTTCCTGGAAGTTTGATCGAAGTAATTTGCCTCTTCAGAGGAGTTGCAAATGTAACCTGTTGTTAAAGTGACCATCTGGGGAGGGGAGGATCTCTGTACCCTATTGCTCTCTGATCTGCGTGACTGGACATTATTGACTACAATATATATTTAAATATATGAAGCTCAAAGCAGTGGCAGTGGGAAGGATTGAGTCATCATTTGAAGATTAATTCAAAGTCTAGGAAAGCAATGAAATCTGGTACTGGAAGTGGCAAGCAGTTGCTACATCTGGTAGAGCCTTGCACTTTGCCAGAATACCTGTCCTGAATAATCTACAGTTTATGTAGCATGAGAACTGTTAAAGGTAGCATCGCTATCTTCAAGGAATGGGAAATGTAGGCTGAATAACAAGTGTTCCTGGAATCTTTCTATACCATAAAAATTAAAGCATCCCTCTGCCCCACACATGCCCCACCATGTTGGAGACTAAGTGGCAGATATGAGCCTGAACACATGGTGTAGGTGTGAGGTCATTCTACAGTGTTCTTAATGGACAGCACAAACTGGTCCCTCTGTACTGAGGTTGGGAATGTGTCTGGAAAGAAGAGTTTGTCATTTATGATGTAAGCTCTGCAGGACTCACATACATTTATCTGCTATTCTGTATCACCTTTGCATGAATGCTGCACTGCTATAGCCCCTGTGCAGAATACATGCAAAGTGGAGGGTGCAATATATTTTATGCGGGTGGCAGAGTTATGGGGGTGTACAAGACTTCCACAAGAGTGGCTTACTCTTGTAATGATAGCAGATGACATTAGAGGTGAGAAGAGTTTACTCCCACCTTGTCTTGCATTTCTTTTCTGAATCTCTCTCTCTTGCAATTGCAGACTAGGTCATTTCAGGGAGGTGTGGCAATGATACTTTGTATAAGCCTCTTTAGAGTAAGACTATGGGTATTAAAACTTTCATATTAATAGCAATTATGTATTCAGTTAAGTTTCACATGTCCCAGACATAAAGATTTAAGTAGTTTATAGTGGCATAGTGAGGGGACTTGAAAAACAATTGTTATGGTAGAGTTACTATTGTTTGGAATAGTATGGCAGAATATTTCTTTATATACCATAGCTATACTGAATAGTTATGGTAGAGTTGCTATTATTTTGAATATAATGTTTCTGTTTTAGAAAGACCAAAACGTCATGTCTCTGTGTCAACAAAACTAGTAAATGCTACTAGCTCTAGAATGCATATTTCTTGCTGGAAGCATTTGGTAAAGCAGCTCATAAACCATTTTTTGCTTGTGTACGTCAGAAGTATTTTCACTTCTGTTTAAAGAATATGTAGGAATGTTGAACTACTTAAATGAAAGGATCCTGTTTTGCAGTTTAGTACCTTAGCACAGTAGCTGTAGGCTTCCACAAGGAATGTAGTTTAGAGGCCCTAATTTGTGACAGTACCCCTTGTGACAGTAGTCACAGGGGCATTGTACCAGTTCCTAGTACATTAGATTGTTAAAATATTCAATTTTTATGCTAAGATGTGAATAACTGCACTACTTCAGGGGCTGGATTGGATGATCTTTAAAGGCCCCTTCCAGCCCAAACCATTCTATGATGCTATGATACTTAGATGCAGAACCATTTTAACTGCAGGGAGCCTTAATGCAGCTCTAAATGGCCAATGAAGATTTTATGAAGTTTATGCCAAGTCTCATCTGTACCATTTAATTGGTGAAAAGACTTCTGAGGTCCCAAAAGCAAGCATGCATTATAAAGTACAAGATTTTTTTTTTTTCCTCCTCAAGAAGATCTTCACATGGGAAGATTCTGAAGTTTTATGAACGACCATGTGACTTTAAACTAATTTTTGCAAAGGAAACAGAAGCTATGTGTGCAATAAATGTAATAGAAATAATAACCTGTAAAGGTTAACAATATAAAACTTTGTACTTTGTTTTATTTTGCTGATAGTTGTTTCTTTTATGAGAGTTCCAAATTGCTCCCAAGCAAAGATACATAGCAATAACACACAAGTACATTGCATTGTTAGGAAGTGGCTCATTATAACCTCATCTTATCATATAAACCACCAGCTCAGGGATGCATTAATGCACTTAGAATGTGCCTTATGGGCCCGCACAAGAAACAGATTAATGCTTGTGAAATCATATTCTAATTTTTAAATATTCTTTCAAGATGAAAGGAATCCTCTTAGTGCCATGGGTAAGCAATATTTTAAATCTGTGTGATTGTAATGTGGTTATTAATTTAATGTATTATTCTCATACAAAAACACATATTACTAAGGGTCTGGTTTAAAATGACAATATTGCTAAAGCTAAGCATTCCATTTTGGAGCAAATACAGTAACACAGTCAATCAACACAAAGGAATTAGTTTGTTTTATGTAGCAGTATACATTCATGATGCACTGGAAAGCGTTTAATTGTTAATATAGTTGTATTTATTTTAGCTGACAGGGCCAAACGTTAAAACCTCTATACATTGGGGGGGGAGATATAGGCACAAAACCTTTGGGATCATATGGTGTAAAAATATCCTGCTGTACTCTGTGAAAGTAAAAGAAAACTGAAATACATTATCCTAGTTAGAAATGGAATTCGAAAAAAATCAGTATGTGGTAGATAATTTTAAATTCTTCCTTTTACCTCCAGAATCATTACTTTTAATTCAGAATACAGTGTACCAAGTGCTAAGTCCTGAAATTTAGTATTTCTTCAGAGATTTTAAGATGTTTCAGATAGAAACCTAATGCCTCTGTTCATTCCAAAGAAGAATAAAGGAGAAAAAAAACCAAAAAACTCTGCAGGAATTTGGAAATGGTTTGCAAATATCTCAGAGAAAGAAAAAACAAACAAACAAACAGCTGAACTTTGAAAATTTGCAACAGTTGCAGCTATTTTCAGATAAGCAGCCTTTTGTAAGTTATTAGTGGAAGGATATGGCCTTAGTAATTTAAAGCTGTAGGTAAAAATATCATGATAGAGAAGATGGTACTAAAACCAGAAGTCATCCTGCCAGTTAACCCAACAGATGTAAGAAACTGAGTTTCTTGACTGTGTTTTGTAGCTCTTGGTCACAATCCTGTTGATCCTGATTTGTCTTCTGTAGAACTTGAGCAAGGAATTGTATTCAAACTGTATGATCAGGTACTGATTCAAACAAATATCCTGAAGGTGCCTTTGAAATTGATATAAATTACACTTAAACATAATAAAAATCCTCTATTGCTTCTTCATATTGTCAAGTGGCACTCATCATGAAAATGCTTACTGGGCAAACAAAAGCTTGTTTACCAGTATTTTATAGTTTAACCCCTTCTGCTAGGAAAGAGCGAAAATAAATACCACTTGTACTCTGAGGAAGCTCTTCAGTCACAAATTCCTGTGTATAGAAGTAGTGTCCTTCCAAACGCTGAAAAAGTTCCCAGTTCTGCTGAATAAGAAGGAGATTTCCTTTCTTTTGTTCTGAAAGGCAAGAATCTAACTTTGGATTTAGGCTTTATATCTTCAAAAAATGATGTAGATTCATAGATGTCATTCAAGACAAGTTCACTGGTGGTCTGAAAACTGCTATTGAGAAGGGATTGCAGAGAGGAATCCTGTAAACTCTAGAAAATACAGTGAAATGTTGGGATTTTTGCTGGTCTGCTGTTCCATATCCTGTCTTTTTTACAGGCATGCATGGTATTCTGAGTTTTCACTAGTTTTCCCTGGTTTCACTGGTTTTGACTGGCCAGAAACAGTCAAAACTGGTTGGAACTCATCAGAACCAGTTTTGACAGGTTTCAAGCAGTTGGAATTGGTCATAACCGATTTTGAACAGTCAGAACCATTTTCTACCTGTCAGAACTGATCAGAAACAGTTCAAACCTGTTGGAACCAGTCAAAACTGGTTCTGAACAGTTCTTACTGGTTCTGACTGGTTTTGACCAGTTTTGAGTGGTCGAAACTGGTTACAATCAGTTCAAAACGGTTCTGACTGGTTGAAACCGGTTCCAGCTGGGCAAAAACAATTCTGAGTGGTTCAAACCAGTTGAAATTTTCTGACTGGCTCCAACCAGTTCTGACTAGTGAAAACTGGTTCCAATTGGTTCCGAGTGTTCAAAACCAGTTCTGACTGGTTCCAACCAGTTTTGACCAGTTTTGCCTGGTTCTGACCGTTTTTGACCGGTTCTGATTGGTTTTCAGCTGGTGTGGTAACAAGTTCCCACGTGAACACTTTTCCTTTGACAATAGGAAAAGAGGTTTGTTTCCTGCTAAGGACGTGCCAGGCGCTGGGCAGCCGGAAGGGGTGTAAAATTATCTACACTGTAATCTCCTTCTTCCTACTGTTGGCTCCTATCAGTGGCGTTCTAGTTGATACCTTGCAGAGTCTGAGTACCTTTCGTGCAGGGATCATAACAAGCCAGCTCCTCCTGGAGCAAAATGAACACATGGCCTCTACACATTCTGTGCTTTATTTCCTTCACTTAATTTTTAATTAAACATGAATGTGTAGTTTACTGGTGTTCCTTATACTATTGTCAGCGTAACCCAGGAACCTTCTTGGCTCACCTTAGCCATTGTAGGCACCTAATCAAAGTAGATTACTCGTGGGGAATTCTGAGTATGTCCAGGAGGTGAGATCGTACTATGAGAAGAGTCAAGGATAAGTTATTTAGGCTTCAGTGTTTAGGCACTAATTAGGATATTAAGCAAGGATTTTCTGTTGGTTACATATGGGAGCTTATTTTACCCAGATAAATACCTAAAATTACCATAATTAAACATTTAAATGATTAGTAAACTAAAACCGCATATACGAATAATAACTGAACAGTAGAGTAATAAGAATACTGAGTTGTTCTGGTTTAGGAGGAAACAGCATGAAACAGAACAGATTCTGTCTTTGCTCTGTGTCTTTCTCACTGACTTCTGCTAAATCTGGTGTAGACTGTCATATGTGTGTCAAACTCTTGTGCTAAAGAGAAGTTGAATAAATTTTTTAAAAGTTATCACTTTGTTAAAAAAGAAATCTGTTTTTCCATTTCTTTGATACCATATTGCAATGAGCTTTTTACTGAAAAAAGGTAGCTTTGGAAACCTGCTTATTGTTTCTGCCTGCATTGTTGGAAGATTGTTTTGTTACATATTTGCAAGGTCGTGGAAGTTTCCAGAGTATCTTTTGAATTACCAGCTTTTGTACAGATTAACTGATTCAACAGTAAATTTTTCTGAAGTACAGAGTAGAACTATGGGAAGGCTTGCTCTGTTAAGACTTCCAACTCACTTTTTCAGAACAAAGAAGGGGAGATGAGATTTTTTTTTTTTCTGTGTCTGCGATTATCTGATTTAAATCTTCAAATTGTTAACATCAGCAATTGCCTGGGGGTACTGAACTGTAACAACTGACAAGGTACTTATGAAGGCTAAAGTTCTGAAACATGGCCTGAATTATGTGCCCATTTGTAGACACCTACATGTAGTCTCAATTTTGTAGCTGGCAAGCACCAGCAACTCTATCTATGGTGCGTCTGCCTGTTAAATAGTCAAGTAACCTTGAAATGGCCAGCAAAATTTGATTGTGCAAGCATCAGATGGCACATTTTTATATTTTGTTCCCATAGCCTGGTTTCTCGAGGTGCTGAGCACCTGTCTTTGCTGCTGATTGCTTTAAGAATTGAGGCCATTCAGGGAAGCTCTCAGCACCTTCTTGATTAGGCTTCCCTGTTGGTGAAAAACAGCGTTTTGATTGTTAGGAAGTTTAAAAATCTTTTGTCACAAGCATGAGAATGGAATTCTAATAAATGTACTAAATTGTGGAGAAGTACATATAAATTGCTGGTATTATGCAAACGCTTCATCAGCTCTTACAATGTCATGAGATTGTGAGGTAATTGGATGTAAGTCTTTAAAATGTTTTTGATAGTAATGTGGCAGTGCCCCAATCCTGTGAAGAACTGTTCAGTGCAGAACAGGCTAGCACGTAAAACTGGCTATAGACTCCCAGCATTACTGGCCTCAGTTTATCAGGGAGGGTAAGTCATGAAGAATAAACTGAAGCTGGATATGCCTGAAACAATAGTGGTTTTGAGACATAGATTCCCTATTTCTAGTGCTGGGTTGTCAGAGGCAATATGATTGTACTGAGATGAAGAACAATGCCTGTGATATCAAGGACAATTTACGGAGCCTGCAGCTCTTCAAGTTGATCTGCAAAGTAAGGAAAAAGTTACAAAATTTACTGTATTTGTAGTTTTTCTATGTTTCTTTCTTGATTAAAAGCCTTATTCTGCTAGTACTTAATCAGTCACACATTTTTATCATTCTATGACTATGCTTCTAAGAATTTCTAAATGTTCTCAAAGTGCTAATTTAGACAGTGGATGTACTGAGATATATTGATCTCTGCTGAGGAATGGGAAATGGTTGTAGGAGTACTAGGAAATCCACTGAGAACATCAACAGTCTTCATTCATTTCTGTAACTTATCAAAAGGCACTAGAGAACCATGTATGAATCTGCTTGAGCTTCAGTATCCATCCTTGCGGCTGTACATCCCTCAGGTTTGCAGCTTTTCAGTAATGCAGGTCATCAAAAATCAACTCAATAATTATTTCTGCAAGTTGATTTTAATTCCTCTGCCAACACACTGTCATTTTTGAAGGAAGCCAAGCTGACTTCCACTGCAAAATTTAAGATTAATAGAATTAGGTGGATACCTCTACGTTCCATCTGACATATATTTGCTGAAACCAGTTTATAGCAGGGAAAAGCAAACTTCTGTCTTAGCATGTGAATTAAAGGAAATAATTCACTTATTTACCACTAGGATGTCAAGAGTATGAGCAAAGTTAAATGCAGACAAGAAAAGCTTGGTAACATGCAAGAGAGTAGCTAAGCAGCTATACTCCTGAATTATTCATAACTTATGTGAAAATGGAACCCGGAAAGTGGATAAGGAGAGGCTATTATTTATTTATTCTACTTAAGAATAGTGCGTGTAAGTGGAAAAGCAAGTGGAGTTGGAGTCCTATCATCTTTTATTTGTGTTTTAAAATATATAAAAATTAATAAATCAGTTCTATTAAACAGATTTAAAATTCTGTTGAGAAACACCCTTGGTTAAAACTTTTTATGCAGATACACAGTTTCTGTTAACATTTCAATTACACTAAAAGACAGCTTGAGCTGTCTTACCTGTTTTCTTTCTAGACTAAAATAAGAGCAGAAAATGCATCTTACATGCTTCCTTAAAATTTTCTGTACATACATATTTTCATACTGTATGTCATCATATATAGTATTTCTCTGTATCAATAAAATACTAACACTTAGAAAGCACTAATCAGGATAAAAAAATAATAATTTGAAGCATACTTTTCCCAGGATTCATTTCATAATGTCCAAGTATAGACTAGAATAAGATGGAAGTGATTTTAAGCAAAATTCTGAGGCTTTGTCTTTCAGCAGTCAATCTAATATGGGTTAGTAGAAATGCTACTGTAGCTTTTCCTTGTTTCTTCATACTGCCCTGCAACACACTCTTCCTAACTGAACTCAGAAAGCTGGCTTCTGTGGCAGCTCAGAGCTACCTGAAGTTTCTCTGATAGGTGGGCATCCAGCTGGCTGCTTACACCGAGTTTGTGTCATCTTCATCTCAGAGCGGAGCACTGAATTTCCGTTTTCTTGCTTCGCCTGCTTTAACAGGCACACTCACAAAGAGTACACCACGTATTGAGCTAAGTCCGTTATGCAACGTGGAAGTGTGTGTTTAGGACTTAACTCATGAAGTAAAACTAATTGTTTGAACACAAGATACCCTTTATGTCAGATGATGTTGAGGGTGCACTGTGAAAACATGAGGCAAAAATCTGTTTCGGTGGACTTACTGATTTTTTGAATATTTTTCTCTCTTTGCTATGTATCATCAGTTATTATTTACCTCTTGCAATTCTTGCTGCTTTGCTTTAATACTCACTTGAACTTGCCAGATAGCTAAATAGAATTTACACATGTACATACATGTATATCTGTATGTATATATAAATTGACTATATGAACATATATTACAGGAGAAATTTAAACCTGAAGCAAATAGAAATAATACCATGGCTCAGCTTACAGTTAAATTTTTTCCTGTGTTTTTTTCCTGAGAGAGAGTGTGTGTGTGTGTGTGTGTGTGTGTGTATATATATATATATTTTTTTTTCCCCCTTAGTGAATGTGAAAAAGGAAAAAGTTTAGGGTATAGGGTATACTGTGAACCAAAATTCAACTTTCCAGTCATATCATTTGTCTGTGTAAACCCTCATATACTCACTGCAATTTGCTCTTTTCTAGACATGACTCGATTGTTGCTGGGCCTGCTAAAGGATTGGTATAATAAATTTTCACCAACTTTTCCTGAGTCTGTAATACTTAATTCCTTTTAGTGCAGAGGTCTCATATTTGACCCTTAGTTCTGCTGACCTACTTGAGGTCTCATAATCCTCAAGAGTTTGAAGGATTGGTGTTTCATTTGATGATGATAGGAAGGAGTTAGGCATACAAATTACTTAAATCAGGATAGCTGTGTCCAGTCAAAAGCATGGCCAAGAAAGGAGGATCTTTTGGGGATCTGCCTGTGTTGCTAAAAAAGTACCTTTATTAGCCATATTTTAAGGAGAATTTTTAAAGAGAATCAACCAGCGACTGATGGCACAAAACAGAATACTGTGATGTGAACTTCTCTTGAGCATCCTGCTTATGTTTCTCACAAATGAGGCTGGATTTAAGGATTTTAGTTTTCCTGGCATATTTTAATTTTTTTTGCCATTTTTTTAAATTAAAAAGTTTATTTTTAGCTGATTGCTTCATCAGAAGGATTTCTTTGATATTTTCTTCCTCCTCCAACCTAGTTCTCACTTCCGGCATACTAGCTGTCATGATTTCTTTTCTGTTCACAATATTCACCTCAAAATGATCTATTAAAAGTGTAATTCACACATGTATATTTTGTTATTTTCCCTGCCCCTTTTCATCTTGTTGCTAGAGATTTTTGTCAGCAAAGCCAGAATTGATAGAGAAGATGGATTCTTGTACTGTTACTAATGGTCCAAGTGTTGCACTGTTTTGTCAACAGAGCTCTATTGTTGAAAGTAATTTCTCTCACCGTGTCAATGTGTATGCCGTGCTGTGTTGATATTAATGGATCTGCCAGGAAAGGCATTTAATTAATCAGTTCCCAGAATAAACTCTGTCAACTTTAATTTCCTAGCTAACAGTAATGCTTGGGCCAGCATGGTGGGTCAGTCAACGAATGTTCTAATAAGTTAGAGTCATCTTGAAAAAGCCTTGGTTCAGGACCTAGAAATGGTGCTTAGGTCATCAATTTGTTTCTTTCTATCTGCGAACATGTTTCAGCTGTCTGACGGCTCTGACATTTGTACAAGGAAAGAAAAGAGTAGTCTGCAGTGTTCCAACAGGTCATAGCATCAAGCATTTGCCGATTTCTAGAGGAAAACTGGGAATATATTCAGTCACCTGTTGATCAGGAAGTATATTTATTACAGTATTACTGTAGCTAATAAAATTCTGTAACTACAGAATTATGCATTAATGCAGCAAAAATCCACATATGTTAGAAATTATCCCAAACTTTTTGAGGATGCTTGGATGTAATTTCCAAGATTTGTAGCAGATGTAGCTGGTCTTCATCATGTTTTTACTTCAAGAGACCTTAGAATATGCAATATGAAATAACTTATATATTACATGACAAAAAAGGGAGTCTTATCTACTGCCTGTTGTTATCAGTAGGAAAATATATTGGTGAATATTGTCAGACACATCAGTGTGAGAAAAATTGCAGTGCCTAGTAGTAAAAATAATTTTCACAAGATAAAGATGAGCCTGAGAAGTTAAAATGAGAGTTTAAAATTGCTAAATAGTCTCTGTCAAATTTCTCTTACTATGTTTATGATCTGTTGAATTAATATTTGTGGCCTGTGTTCTGTATCATTTAAAGTAGATTTCAAAGTACAGTATAAACTGTATGAGCTCCAAAGCTGTTTTCCTCAAGCTAAAAATTAGCAGTTCCATAACGGTAAACCTTAAGTTTGCATAAGATCTCAACAAAATAACAGAAATGTCAGAGAATTGGTGTCTGTACTTGTAAAACAATAGAATAATTTAAATGCCTAATTGAAATCAATTTTTTTTGCATTAGATGATAAAATTTTGTACTATTTTGCAGAGAAACATTTTTAAATAATTCTGCTCAGTGTTCATTTGCCTGCTCCTAACCCCCAAGGGTACAATAATCCATGGAGATTAAGCAATTTATTTGGTGTTACTACATGAAAAAGATGGTAGTGAACTTTAGTAGCCCGTTATCTGCTTTGAGGACAGTTGACAGCGCAATTGATTTTAGATGGAGTGACTGGCATGGAACTGAACATTTGGGGAATTTCTGTATTGAAGGAATTCAAGGCCATTTTTCTCATAGCATGTTTATTCTTTCTTATTAGACATAGGTAATATACAGTAGAATCATAGAATTATTTAGGTTGTAGAAGACCTTTAAGATGATTAAATCCAACCAAACCCAGCATTTCCAAGTTCACCACTAAACCATGTCCCTGAGGGCCACATCTACACAGCTTTTATATACTTCCAGGGATGGGGCCTCCACCACTTCCCTGGGCAGCCTTTTCCAGGGCTGTACAACTCTTTCAGTGAATAAACTTTCTTGTAATATCTAGTCTATATCTCCCCTGGTGCAACCTGAGGCCGTTTCTTCTTGTCTTCTTGCTTGTTACTTGGGAAAAGAGACTGACCCCCCACCTCGCTACAGTCTCCTTCCAGGAAATTGTAGAGAGCGATAAGGTCTCCCCTGAGCCTCCTTTTATCCAGGCTAAACAGTGAAGTAACATGCTTTAGGCTTGGCTTTTTGACTTCTATTCTTGTAGTAATAAAAAAATCAGAATACCTCTTTTGTTAGAATTTGCTTGAAAACACAACAAAAAAAATAAACAAAAAATCCTTCCCCCTCAAAACCATCAAAATTTTCTTTCTCGCTCCTATTCCTCTATTTGTAATATCTGACACCTTTTTTCAGAGAGTGGAAGTGGTAGATTCTCTTACAAGTGCAGCAGTGGACATACTCATGGAACCTGGGGTCATTCCTATTGTTCTACTAAAATCTGATATAAAGTACATTTTGCCCACAACAGGAAGTAATAAATGCAATTCTATGTCTCTTGGATTTTATTCCTCCCAACAAGTACGTTATTTATTGACAGAAAGAATGAATTAAATGCATTTTTTCAGTAGAATTACAGATGAGTATTTTTAAATTGCAAGAGGTTTTAGCAGATTAAATCAACAAACTCACCTTAGTTTGTATTGATAGAATGTAGTAAGAGCTTAAATAAAACTGATTTGTTAACAGACTGAAGTAAGGGTTTTCCTGAAAAATGTGTTTTATTGACAAAAAAGAAATATGATCTTGGAGGAAAGTTCAGGTCAACAGAGTATTGTGCAAACCTTGAAAATTCTTCATGGTGAAACATTGCACCCCTAAATTCTACTTCCACTTGTTAAAGTCCTGTGCTAGATGTGGTGATTTCATTTAACTAAAGGCGTGCCCTAGACCTAATTGACATGGATAGTTGCGGTTCTGCCAGTGGAGCCAAGTCAGTTTATTGTAGATAAAGATTTGTCTGATTGCATTTACTAAGATCTACAGTTTTGTATTCCTGCAATAGCGTTTTTTTCTTTTTTGAAAGGTGAAGAACAGTTTGGCGGAGAGAAAAAAATAGTATGCAATGTGCATGTGCACGCCTTTGCATGCTGTTAATATTCTCTTATGTAGCTTAGTTTTATCTACCTCTCATATTCTGAATTAAACTGGTCTTATTAGAAGGACCTAAAAACTATTACACTAAAGATAGGACACTAAAAATATATTGAATTACTCTTTTCTCATATAACACATTGTGGGGTTTAATATTGAATTCATATTTGCCCACTATGCCTTGGCAAAGAGAGCACATTTTAGAATGGGATGAAAATCTCTAGCAGAAGTGGCTGCTGTGCACACTTTTCTTCAACTACTCAATGAGGAATATGTGTATCTAAGATATACATTCTCAGAATTATAAAAGGTGGCTACCCTAATGTACTAGACTGTGACCCAATTCATGTATTAAAAAACCAGGACTATTGTAAAGTGTAATTTAGGTGAGTCCTGTAATTTCTGCCCCCCTGCCCCTCCCCATCCTCCCTGCCCCAGCTCAATTACTCCTCTTAATCTTGATAGGGCAGTTCTTCTCTTCCATCCTGTATGATCATTCAGGGACTGCATCGTTCTGCTTTCAGAAACCAGAACAAATGTGTTAGAAGATATCTTCTGCTAGAAATACTGTAACCAGAAGCTGTTAATGAAGTATGAAACTGAGATGAAGATAAGGTGATAACAAGCCTAATCTTACCTTCTATAGCTGTCCTCATGTTGTACATGTTACTGGCTGTGCATATTTGATAGGCACAACATATACTGATTGTTCTGTAAAATGAACAAGATATTTAGTCCAATTCCAGCATTCAACAGCTGCTAGCTGTTGGATGTAGCATTTCCAGAAAGCAGATACCACAGGAAGATTATATACTTGGAGCATATCAACATCAGGTATTAAATCACTATACTTAGCTACTTATCATGAATAGTATTATTCAAAAGAGATAACACCCACATAGTATCACATGACTCATAATATGGAAGTCAAGAGATAAAACTTTAAACACTCTGCTCAATTTCATCTAATTACAGATGCTTCCTGCTTTAAATAAAGAGATCTAGGAACTTCAGTGTCTTTAAGATCAGATCCTGCAATCCAAAAAGTCATTTTCAATAGCTTCTTTTATGGTAGGCGGTGGGTTCTGAGCAGGTTTGAAACTCTGGTTGAAGAGCGATTCTTTTCCATTATTGACAGAATGTAAAATATGCCTAACATTGTCTTCTGTCATTTACTTTTTGTTTGAAGGCTTCTTGGAAGCCTGTGGTTACTTAGATAAAAACATACTAAGTTCCCCAAAGTGATTCTTATCTCTCATATATTGAGACCAGACTTGTTTAGGGTGCTAGTAGATGTTGCAATAGGTACAATACAATGCCATGCAGATAAAATGGTCTAAATAATGCTTTTTTAATAGTGTACCTTTTCTTAGCATCCATAGACACAACAGTTCTATTAAGACTTGCTTTAATATTATAAAATTATTTTCTCCTTTTTGTATTTTGTTGTGTAGCTTTAATTAGGAAATAAATGCAATGTTTTAAAGAAGCATGACAAATAATATAATTTAATTCTCTGTTGTGATGTGAGATCTGATTTGGTAGCAGTCATTGCTTATAGTTCCTAGTTTGTGTGCTATGGGGAAAAGTCTCAGGAAAGGGTGAGTAGAGAAAAAAAGTTTTGCAGTTTGGTTGCCTTTTTAACGACGGATTCAAATAAAATAGTAAGAAAAATACGTATGTCTTCAAACAGCTGCATGGTCATCCTGAATCATTCTAGGTATAGGTGTTGTGCTACCTAAAGGCTGAGTATGGAATCTAATTGGCATGTCTTCATCAGGGGGATTTTTCAATTAAAAAAACCCACCAGATACATACAGAAAAAAACCCCAACACTAAAAAAGCCCCTTGAGTCATACAGTACCTTTTTCTTCATAACTCTGTATTTACTAGAGATTTCCTGGACTTGAAGCTGTAACATGGAAACAATCATCTTTAAAATACATGTGGTGCTGTCATGATTTGTAATGGTGCATAAATCCGTATCTTTGAAGAATCCAAGAATAAATGGATGCTTATGGTACTTAGAGGTGGTCTGATTAACTAAATACCAAGCAAGGATAACTCATACTTTGTGAAAATTTGAAAAAGACATTGTATTAAAGAGCTAGAAGGGTTATGTTAATTACTTGATCTACTTTCCTCATGATCAAGAGCATATGGGTGGGACTGAGCTCTCATGAGCAAAATATTTTTTTGCATTTATCTTACTAATGAAGTTCAAATTTTCATTTTACAAGCCTCCATGCAACTATTGCTGTTAGACTGGCAATTCTTCTACTGCTTCAATTTTGGAGCATTGATAGAAACATGATAGATTTTACCAGACCTTTGTAATCAAGTCTCATTTGGGCAACCAGTTGGCTTGCTGAATATTGTGTAGTAGCCCCTTGATGCTTTGGGACAACAAAGGAGACGTTGTGCGCAATGGAAGTTCTTGCAGGAAAAAGATACTTGAGGGTACTGTCTGTATTAATGGATATGAGAATTTTAAGACAATTAGATGACATCTCATGTCTTTAAAGTCTATGAATCCACCACTGTTGCTGGATAGTCTTTCAGTCAGGAGCAAAACTTTTCTTCATCTGTATACGGCAAGAAGATTGCCTTCTTAACTTTCAGATACCACTAAAGATAAGACTACTGCAACATGCTCTGTACTATTAACATAGGCCAAGCTAATCAGCAATGGTGGTAGCACCTCTGTGATAACGTCGGGGTGGGGGCTGGAAATCCTGTGCAACTGCAGCCAGAGAGGAGTCCTCCTCTTGAGGAGAAAGGAGTGGCAGAAACAATGTGGGATGATCTGACCACATCCCTCATTCTCCACCAAGAAAACTGCAAGTAAAGTTAAGCCTGGGGTGAGGAGAAGATTTAGTTTTCTCATTATCCTGCTCTGATTAAATTAATTTTCTTCAAGTTGAGTTTGTTTTGCTTGTGCTGGTAGTTGATGAAAATCTCTCCCTGTCCTTATCTCAACCTGTGAACCTTTTGTTATATTTGCTCTTCTCTATCCATGTGAGGAGGGGAGTGATAGAGCAGCTTTGGTGGGCACCTGGCTTCCAGACAGAGTCAGTCTACCACAGGGAATTTTCCCAGAGAATTACAATTTTGATTTTATTTTTCTTTCATGTACTAGTGCTAGAGTACTGTAGAGTAAGCCGTATCATTATTGTGTTCTATTGGTTTTGTGAAAAGATTTAATCAGTAAAATTGTATTTGGACAACCATATTATGAGGCAATTAAATGGGGTGAATAGCAAGTTAGAATAAATTGTTTTGTGAATGTATGTCTGCTGAGAGAATATTTTGGCCATTGCTTATTGTAGTGGACATCCAAATAACTACTCAAAACCCTCAAGTTGTAATACATAACAGCCCTCCAAACTGCTTGCTTAGTGCTATGTCAAGACTAAAATTTTAATGACACCTCATGCTGCTACTAAACCGTAGTTAAAACCAGTATTTAAATGAAGATATAAGTGCTATTAAAAATCACCATCACGTGGATACTAGTTCTAAAAGCTGTCGGTTCACTAAAGCGTTCAGCCGTGCTTACCCTCTGCAGGACCATCTTTTACCTTTTGCACAAAATGGTAAATTAGAATGATTATAAACCTTTAATCTTCTTTCATTACTATGAAAATAAAAAATATAAAGCCAGAACAATTCCAAGTGGCTGAAAGCCATGATTATGCAAATCCCGTTATATATAATGTAAATCCTGTTATATACAATGTTAAAACGTACTCAAATACTGCTAGAAATAGGAGGAGAAAGGATTCTAGGAGGAACCCAGGAGGTATTTTCTTACCCAGTAGTACTGACAGCAATGTTACTGAGTCGAGACAGAAAGCTCAGGTGGGAGCAGCTGTGCTGCAGGGGCTGCATCTGGAATGGGAAGGAGTGTGGAAGGGTGAGGAGAGGCGGGTGTCTCAGAGGAGGCTGTTGGGCAAAATTTTATAAGAAGAAGAAACTCAACGCTGTGAAGAGGGAGGCACAGCTGTGTGCATCTGCAAGCATATATACAAAGGGCATGTAATGACAGAAATACTAGGAAACCAAAAGGAGGTAAAATGGAGAAAAAGAAACAATTATTGAAAACTATTTTTTTAAAAAAGCAAAAAGGAAGGCAAAGAAATTAGACCATTGTGTAACTACTACAAATTCAACTATACCTGAATGTAGAAAGGAAACCATAAAGATAATAAATATTTAATTGGAGTTATTAGTGAATTGAGTTTAAAGTAATTGAAATTAGGACTATAAATGAAACTGTATTGTTATATGTGTTAAGGTGATCCAAAACTCAAATCCTGTTCCATGAAGTACCGTGTATTAAGATTCCAGTTATGTAAGTACAGTATCTGTGTCTCTTCATATAAACTATGGTCTCTCCAGTCTCTGAATCATCTTCATTACTGAATTTTTCTTTTGGAAGATAAATACTGAACTATGCAGGATACAAATTAAAAATGCAATTTTCTTGCTAACTGTTTATGCCTTTTTACAATTGCATCAGTGGAGTATATGAAGAATAGGAGTAATAATAACATGGAAATGTGCATCTTGTACTATAACATAATGAGGAACCTGAATTCTGAAATATGTACTTTGCAGAAAGCTCTTGTACTGTGCATGCAAGTAGTCAAATTATTGAAAGGAAAGATGTTCCTATCACAGAATGAGTTCAGAATTGAGGAGCTAGTAAGAAGCAACTGAGAGAATAGCAAAAAATTTAAAAATACTCTCTATTCATACTGTCAGACATGGTAGTATTTCTAAAAACAATATATGGATGTGTTTTCTTTCTACACCGACTCCTTTAGAAGAAATCCTGAATAAGAAATCCACCAGCCTCCTGATCTGCTAAGTAAAATGGCAGTTCAGACAGGCCCGTTTTGATACGGGAGCCTATACTGGGGGCCATGATTGTGCAGGATAAATGTGCTGATAGGACAACATATATCCTTGTCATTTCATTTCTTATGGAAAATAATCCTTTCTTCATTATTCTGTATCTACTTCACTCACAGAACCAATGTTTCATATGATAGTCTTTTTGAACCTGGATGGTAGATCCAGGATGCCACAGAAATTCATGCTAGCTTCCTCAGGTATAGGTATCATTTTGTCCTATTTTTACATACTGTATAAGATAAGCTTTCACAACTGTCCTCTGAATCTTCTGATATTGGTAGGATTTCTGTACTATCGGAACCAATGCTTAAATATTCTTGTATCAGACTTAATAGTTAGAAATTCTTGTATACGCCTCTCTTCCATGGTGATAAAATGAATGTATTTTGAAGCATGTTACATCTGCAAATCTGAGTACTTTGATGCCAGTGCTCCTTTTATTGCAAGGTATCCCATTTTCATCTTCATGGAATTAAATGCTTACATGTACCATATAATTAAATTTAGGCACAGCAGAGAATTTGATCTTTGCATGTATTGACTTTTGACCGTATTTCTGTTTAATTGCTTTGGAAATTTTATCGGACTAAAATGTATCCGGGATACATTTATCAATAAAAGACATGTGGAAATGATGACTCATAAGAAACTGTAGAATTTAAACCCCAGACAATCTATATGCCTCACAGTACCCTGCATCCTGGCTGTGAGGGGATCCTGTCTCTGGTTCCATCTCTAATGCTGTTCATACACTATTTTTCATTATGTTTAAATGGAGAGATAGGAACTTAGTGTGTGCAGTTGCACATAGTGGGAATGAAAAATACAACATATTGTGCACGCATGGTGAATGGAAGTGTTTCTGGATTATTTAATATGATATCTTTGGATCACAGTGTGACTTAAGAAATTTTTGTACCTAATGGATGTGTAGAGGTAGCTTTGTCAAACACACTTCCTAAGCACACTGAGCTTGCCTAATAGTAATTAAGTTTTGAGAGTATAAAATTTATTCAGAAATGTGTCCTTCTAAATGGTTAATAAAGATTAGGTTGGAAAAACCTTCTAAAAGAGCATACTTCTGCCATTCTTGGTTTAGAAGGCATGGTAACAGCTTGCTCGTATACTTAGTGTATTAAACTGAAGAGACTTATGTTAACGTTTGGTAAATGGAATAGGAGGAAGGAGAAAGAATGGAAAAAAAAAGTGTATAGCAGCAACAAATAACTCTGCAGTGATTTTATATTTCAAACCCAGGGACAGAATTTCCAGGGAAGTAAACCACAAATGAGGCTAAAGTCAGATGGTTGTTCAGTAGTTTGAATATCAGCAATTTGATGTCCACTATATGCCTCATCATTGTCCTTGAGCATATTTTTGAGTCCATGCAGAAGGCACAACTGTCACCATCTGGGCTTGTCCAGATATGGTCCACATTGACCCCCTTCTCAACCGGTGTCCTCCTGTGACTTTAAAGTCGGAAACTGTATGAATACACAGATACAGGCAGGTCAGTATTATAATATGTACCGGCTGTTGGACAACCCAAGTTAAGACAAATTGAGCATGGATTTATTTTCTCCTTTAATCACGTAGATAATATTATTACATGCATGCTGTATGCAATTCCGTATAATTCAAACAGCAAATCTTCTGTGTGCAAACCCCAATTCCTCTGTGCAGACTAGATCTGTAAGGGATACTAAAATTATAGTGAGGAAATAGTTCTGTCTCCAAGGAAGACTAGAGTGTATGTTTCTTTCAGAGTTGCATGTAATAGTTGTATATCAAAAGATTAGGTAGCCATGGTTTCACTTACATTTTCTGGTTTAAGAAAACAGAAGAGAGTTATAGCCCAGTAGTAAGTTCTGATTCTTTTTCTGATTCTTTCTCCTTCTGTTCATGTGTTTGTATACATTTGTGCGCGCACACACACACACACTGTACATTAAACAATATCTGCAAACATCAGACAATTAGAGCTCTCATGGGAAGTGTCGGAGGAGCTGGCAAATCCAAAATGCTCTTCTTTTTCAAAACTGTCTATTCCATACTTGGATATAAATTGAAGCTTTGTAATCTTGCTGGCTCTGATGTACAGAGCAGCAACACTCTAGATCTTAAACTATGCTGAGAATATGCTTCACCAAACACTCGTGATTTCATCTTCTTTTGATGACGTCTGGTATCATGCATGGCTGTGGCTGCAGTAGTACAGGCTTTCATACCTCCTGATAATACAAGGTGGAACACTCAAGGTTAGATATACAGGAGGTCACTGTTAGTTGATGTGGAAGTACGTACAGTAAAAACTGTACTTGTTAAAGAGGAAAATATATTTTAACTCGCAGCTAATGAGAAAGCGTTCTTGATGCTGTGACATCACTTGAGAGGTATTACCTGTTTCCTAAAGATACTATTCAGAAGAAAAAGGTCTACCAGATAACCAAAATGTAATGAAGTTGATGGTAAATTTGTTTACCTCAGTCTATGTTGAGGAAGTATTCAAGAGTAGGGTTTTTCCTTATTTTCTAGTAGTAGAACACTGTTAAATGCAACAAATTAATGTGTATATGCTCAGGTTCCAGATAGGCAGAACTTTCTTTTTTTAGGTTCTGAAGTGTCTGAAAATGTAGCCACTGAAGTTTGTTTGTTTTCTTCTTTTATATGCCAGCCACTGATTATTGATTCAGGACATGTTTGGAAAAATCACAGTTCTACCTTTCAAAGTTTTTCTTTTGATCTTCCCTTAAGCATTACCATCATTACTTGCAGGAGGAAACATTCTTTGTTTTAGAACTTTTACGTAGAGTTGTTTGTATTGCCAAGCATTACCTTTAATCTTATATTTAATGTTAGAAGTGTATTCCTCTACACTATTCAGGTGCATTTGTGACACAGCTGCCATCAAATCTTTGTCAATATTTCCTAAGGTGTCAGAAGCAGAAGAACTGCAATTTTTATTTTTTTTTTCCGCTTAAAGTTTTGACAAGTTAATGCTGAGGGAACTCGGATTTAAAGTTTTTATGTAAAATTGAAAATGATATTGTTGATGAGAATAAATTTAATTAAATATTAAGAAACAAAAGCCTAAAATGATGCAATATTATTAAACCACCTCTAAATTTGTTACGTTCTGTATATTATACAGTGCCCTGGAAGTCTTCATCCTCTTTTGACTTTGGTGGTATTTTCTAAGCAGATATCAATGCACTTGTACTTTTTTTTGAAGTTGTTCTTTCACTGATTCATTTTGCTTTCAGTGAAGACTGTCATAGTCTGTTTAGCATTTTCCTATGCTGTTCTAGAATTAGTTTTAAAATGTACAGTCAGGATAGCTTTCACCTTGGCAGTAGTGGGCTTTTCTGATAAAAATTTTATAAGCCTCACTGTAGTCTTATATCATTCTGCGCTGATAATAGAGATGGCAGCTTTGCAACCTTTCTGGGTATTCCATAGTGCAAAAAAGCAGTCAAAATAATCACAGATAGTTTTTCATAGGTAAAAAAATGAATATATATTTGCTAATTCCTAAACGCAGAGTGCGTACACACTTGTGTACACGCTCAGTAGCCTTCACAAGGGGTTTTGCCGCCTGTCCCCAAGCTTAGAGGGAGGCATCAGTCAAGTGAGGCTTAGCGCAAAAGGAATGTGTAGGAGAAAATGGAAGGTCCTTTGCAAGTTAATGGTCATTCCTCCTGCCTTCCAACATATAATCGTACATTCTCTTTCTGGTGATACTACCTTGATAGTGACCGTCCTGTACTATCACTGCTTTTACAGTGTTTTCCCTCAGTGTTGTGAGTGCATGTGCGTGCACATACAATGGCCACAGACATACACACGACTGCTATGTGTTTTCTGTTGAGATTGCCACTGCCAAAAAGCCTTTGAGGCACCACTGCATATGATACAGTATAATACAGTGGTTTCCATAGAAAAATATTTTATTCTCATGGGAATGAGATTGACTTCTTAATATGTTAATATCTTTGTTTCTTATTCCTCTTCTTCAATTTAACTGCATTTTCATACAGTTTTATTTTTATAATCTTTCTAAAGTTGTAAACCTTTTAGCTCTTTGTGATCCTGAGGGTAATTCTTGCTAAGTGCTTTGGGATGCCTTAGTAGATGCTAAGTCTTTAGAAGAAGTGAAAGTTGTTATTATTGTTGTCATGTTATTGATGTAGTGCTTATTTGCCCCCATTATAATGCCATGCACACAACTCCACTGTTAGGATTATGTCAGACTTTCTATTGTAAACCCTAGTTTAGACTTAAAGCTTGCCTATGAATATATCTCTGAGTGCTAAAACATGTCATATCTCACCTTGAGAGCAAACTGTCGAAAACTGGAAAAAAGATGTCACTGAGAGACAGAAGTTTAATTGGGGAAAAACGTATCTAATTGTAACAAGTGTCCATTATATGGTATAAACAATACCCTATAGTGAGTTTTAATACATGCCAATAAAACATTTATTCTGCTCTCATATTGTGCATATACTACATGCAATACAGTAGGAAATAACAACTATTTGATTAGAAGGTGGGGTTTTTTGTCCTAAAGGAAGAAATTACTTGTAATGTTTTTACAATTCAGTATGTCTATTTGCATAACTCTTAAGTTGTTATCTCTTGGATTGCTACCAAAGAGTTATAAGGATAAGAAGGGGCTGTATGTATTACCATAAGCTGGGACCATAGGTAATTTTTTAATATATATAAGAACATGAACATAAAGTTTTAGAATGTAATTAATCTCTAACAAAATTCAAAATGCTGATATTGTGCAATATAGTTACAATTTTTTTGTGGACTGACTCTTTTGAAAGCAGGTTTTTTCATGTGTCACCTGCAACAATTTGAAAATATGTATATGTTGTTATTTTCACAGAGCCATCTTAGCTAGTCTCAATTTACTTTTGGTCTGCGAAAGCTGTCCTAGTAAACACACATAATTTTCATGGGAATTTTATTTAAATTAATGAATTAAATTTATATATTTTATTATAATGTTATCTGATTTTGACTGTATAATAGTTCTGTCTTTATAGCATTGCATTTTAGCCAATACCCTGTGTAACATCTCATACTCTTCTCTCTTAATAGCCACACAGCTGATAAAAACCTTAAGAGTTTCTTTGGTATATATTTGCCAAATGACATACTCAACTGTACTTACTGTCATTTCTGAACAGAAGTTTGAACATCACTCCAGTAAAAGATCTCTTTATAAGGACTAGAAAACCTCACAAGGACTCTGTATCATCAATTCCAATGTTTCCTATCTTGATCGCTGAAAAAGAAAATGAAGTTTTCTTAAGTAAAATCTTTCTTTCTCCTTGCAAGTTTTTTCTATATTTGAAGATTAGCAATTTTTTCCTTAGCATAAACCCAACTTGTTCAAGCTCTCCGTTCCCTTCTAGATCTGTACACATTCTTGTTGCTTGTAGCTTGTCCAGCTGTTCCACATCTTAAAGTACACAGATCTGAGAAAAAGGATGCAGGGAACAACCCAGGAAGTCATAGAGTTCTTCAAAACGAGGGAATGATTTTCAGCCTGAGCAGTTGCTATACTTTTGGTGCAGCATATGCTTTACATCTCAAGCAGAGAACATGAGCGTGTCAAACTGATGATAATTTGAGAATGAAATCTTCTGTGGTTGCCTACCTCCCAATCTCATGTAACAATGTTAGTGACGGAGAAATGGAGGAAGAAAAAATCCTGTGAAAGGATGCTATCAATGCTCTAGAACATTTTCTGCATTGTAGTCTGTAAGTATGTTATTTCTTGCAGCTAATAAAGAGCATGCAGATATTTGGGAAATAGAAAGTTTCGGGGCATAGATTTGAACCTATGCCCTGAATCTTTCCTAAATCATGATCTAATTTATAAACTGTCTTCCTGGCATGTTTTTATTTTGGATAATACAGATCAACTCAGTTTATATGTAATTCTGTGGTCAGGTTTTTTCTGTATGTTAAGTAATCTACTTTGCCTGTCCCAGAATACTTACAGACTTAATGTTAAGCAAATAGACAAACTCAGCAGTGTTAAATAATTATGAAAAGTATAATGTTACTTAATTTTCCAAGTTTCTGTCAAGTTTTAATTTAATTATTACAGTATATTTCACAATTGTCATATGAAAAATCGAAGTGCATAATTAAATGTGGGTATTTTAATACAGTTCTCTATGCTATAGGGTATGGGCTGCCCCTTTGCTTTGGTTCTGGTCATTCTTTTCCCAGATAAATCATAGATAATTTAAACCAATATGTGAATAAATTATTATATCCTATAAGTATTTACTAATGACACTTTCAGTCCCTGCAGCACTAGCATAATATATAAAGGTATATAAATAGGCATTCTGACTATTTTTTGTTTGAAGTAATGAGTGGTAGTTAGCATTATATACTGAGATCTGTTTAACATTTTCTTAAGGGACATAAATTTATACAGTAGAGATCTTCAGCATCTATTATTGCAATATGTCTGTTATGTTAATTTGTGACTCGGATAATTTACAGGAATATTTGTAATTTCCTTATATAAAAAGTAGGAAAAAAAGGCAAGTGAATGTATTACTTGACAGTACTCTTACATAGCTCATGGTTTTTTAGATAGATTATATGGAGACAATACCTACTTTTATGTACCAATTGTCAAGGTTACTACAGAGAGTTTTGCAGTATAGAACAGCAGCATGTTTACAATATTTTACTCTCCTTTTGTAGGCATCCCAAAGTTCTGTGTTTTCAAAATAGGCTGATTTTCCATGCATTGTGAATTTGCAAATGCTTTTACTTACATTCTGTGATTATTTGGGGGAACGGAGGCAGTGCATTTTCCAAAAACAGTTTCAGATTAAAAAATGAGAGATTCTAACAGTTCAGGTGGCCAGTTTGGCATGTCCAGTCAGCTAATCAATCCCTATTTTTCTTTACAGCCAAACTAACCTTTTGGTTATGTGAAGTGAAAAGTATAAGCAAAGAATTGGGATTATTTAAACTGTTTCAAGTGATGAAGTCTTTTTATGATACCTTGTGATTTGAGATGTATTTAAAGTATACTAGCATAGTGTGCTATTCACATAACAGGTATGTAAGTGTTGAATACCATTGTGACTTCACAACGAGCAACGTCCCAGGCTATCAGATCCGACCCGGTTGCAGTCCTTTGTACTGTCAGATCAAGGACGTTGACTTCTCAGTTCTGCTAGCAAGTCTTCGTTTTGGATTTCACCAAGGGATGATAGTTCAATTGATCACGTAGGTAACGAGTGGTACTGGTGTCTAGTGACAGTAGTATAAGTATTATGATAGGTGAGAGAGTACGCAAGGATTTTAGCAAATAAGAGCAGTTAATTTGGAAAGAAAGTGATATGTACCATTGGAGACCAAGGATGAGGGGGATATTCCATTCTGGAGATGCAGTAATTCTTCCTAGACCTTAAATGTAGGATAGTCACCATTAGTGATTACATGAATTAAAATAATGGCAGGAGAGGTGAAGAGTTCTTGTTGTTCATAGTTATTTACTGCCTGAGACAAAAGAGAGATGTAAGCTGGGTTCATGTGATGCTTAAATGTTGGTGCCCAGAGTAGCTCCAGATATCCAGACAACAGAGAAGTGAGAGAAGTTTTAAACGGGGGAACGGAACGAGGTCTGCTTCAATTTATTATCAGAATGCAATGCCCTTCAAGCACTTACCGTTACACTTTTAAAATGAATTGTGAATTCTAAAAAATATCTTACGTATAGGATTTAAAATTTTGTTACCTTCAAAACACAGGCCATTTTACAATGTCCAGAACTGAACAACCTCACCACTCCACAACTTAGGTGTAATCTGAAAGACACAGTTTTAGTTTATTATATTATGTTCCGTTCTAGCTAATTTAGAATTGTTGTAGTACCATTCAGGTCTTCACATTTGCAAAGCTAGTTATACAATAACAGTGTATTAGCCATGCAATTTATCAATATTTATTCATTATCCAAATGGCAGACTACTTGTCATAATTAATTATTGAAGTAATAAATAGTCTTATTAATAAAATCTGATGACAAGAACAGAATTATTTCCTTGATAAAGACTGATGACAGATTTTAGTATTTGACACGACACTCAGAACAGTGTGCAGATTGAATCTAAGGCCTCCTGCATGGATAATAAATTGTTATTTCAGAAAATAAAATGATTGATACATTTGCTTTGTGTGGAAAAAGCACCTGGGAAAAGATTCTACTCCCTAAGTTATTTAAACAGACTATGGTGAAATTTTCTTTCCTTGTGACAAATTTAACTTTCCAAGGAAGTGACAGCTCTTGGCAGAGAGAGAAGAATTGACGCCTGCTTGGGGTCCTTGACTTACAGATTCTCCTAAAAGTCATATTCATTTGAAAATCTCTTGGCGTTCTCGATCACTTTGCATACTTCTTTGGCAGCACACAAAGAAGTGGCTGCAGCGCAGCAAAAGGCTGATGGGAAAGCATGACCATGTGACATGGCAGAGTCTATTCTGAGACAAATGAAGCCTGTCAGATACTTTGGAAAGACTGCTGCTGTTTTTATTGCTGCATGGCTGAGCTGGCCTCTGGTTCAAACTCATTGTATTTTGTTCATTGGTTTGATCTTACCTTCTGTGACAAAGTAACCCCAGAGACTAAGCATCTTTTGACAACTTGGAAATGGCTGGGCTGGAAAAAAAAATAATAATAAAAGGCTTTCATATAGAATAATGGTTTAAAAAAAAAAAAAAGAACCATTGTATATCTCAAGAAATGTTTTATTCATAACTAGTATTATAGCAAATTAAAATCTAAATATTGTATTTGAAAAGTTATCTGAAGGATGTTGAGTCCATAAGATGTCTAGCATTCTATTTCCTTAGCCTAGGGAAAATAGTACAGTTGGTTTCCTTTGGTGCGTCCTTTTCACCATGTTTTGGTATTTTAATTGGATTTAAAGGAGTTTCATGTATATAAAATATCTCTTGACTTTTACAAAAAAACTTAGACATGGAAATCCTATATAATTTTCTGTTAATTACTTCCTTAATAGTTTATTTAAGCTAGTTTATAAAATCAATCTTAGCACCAACCAAGTCATGATAGGGAAATTTTATAGTAGTTCTTACAAATTCTTATCTTTCAGTTGCCGAGCTCTATATTGATAATATCATAAAGAAACAATAATAAAGTGTGCTATTCTACTGAATGTATTAGACACAAAGCTGGACACTTTTGTTCGACTGGCATTAGAATGAAAGATTTTCAGGAATCTAAGAACTGGGTTAGCCTCTTCCTTCCTTGTGTGATGTATCTGTGCTTACCCTGTAGCTATGTGCCTTCATAATATTCCTGAAGGACTATCATTTGACTGTGCAAAGTACATTCCATTTTTTAATAGATTTGTTCTCTAATTGTAGGTTGAATTATTATACTTTTATAGGAAAGTGAGATAGAAGAGGTATCTATCAACTAATTATACTGTGAAGATTAAACATTTCAAAACAGAAATGTTAATAATTAAAACTGGAGTGTATATCATTAAGTTTTCATTGTTTGAACACTGACATTGTATAATGTTGGGAGTACAGCTGCCTCTTCCACCACAAGTTTTTAACAGAAAGTGAGTTGCCTTATAGTACTTCCATTGTTCTTGCAGTATTAGCAAGCTAGTTAAATTGGTTGTAGATGTATGACCTCTTTAGAGCAATGTTGAAAACAAAAGTACATTACTTATACTCGACATATATTCTGCTTCTTTTCTGAATGTACATAACTGCATCTGTAATGCCAATATTCTCCTTTCAGGGTCCTACTCCTTAGTTGTTTGCACAGCGTAGGTACCATCTCATTCACAGTCTCTAATTTGCTGTCAGTTATGCAGTTCCCTTGTAAATGGGATATGCAAAATTCAGAACAATTTACTGCTGTTTTCATTTCCTATAGAGAGTGTGGATAAAATCTAGTTCCTGGGATATGGCCCGGGATTCAAGACAAAGACGGGGTGGGCCCAGCTTGTACTGAGATGTACTGAACAGGATGGAGAATGTCCTTCATATTTGTCTGAGGTGGATCTCTACTTGTACTCTACAGAGCTCACAGAGAGCTGTAAACATTTTGGTAGAATTATTCTGTGATTCTGTGAATTATTGCAACTTCTTGTACAATATTGACATAGCTTGTATAAACCTTGGCAATTTCAGTGGGTTTAGCATATTTGGGATTGAAATAGATGTCTTCTGTTAACACTCAGTGAGATTCCAGCCTCTACAAGCTAAACTGATAAATGTTTTTAGACATGGAACATTTGAGGCTTCTGGACAAATATTGGACTCTCCTTTATATCCTGACCACTAGTAACCTTTTAATCTATAGGAGTTATTCACTTTCTCTAGATATATTGTTACCAGTGGTGAAATCCTTTATGTGCTTTTGTTCTTGCTCCTGTTCATTGTACAGCCATCCTGGTCTCTCTGTCAGTAACCAACTCCACATGTAGTGGCAAATAGGATTCTCAAACCAACTGGACAGATGTGATAGTTACTCAGATTTAACCTATTGGACTTGGCAAACACAAGTGCAGATGATTAAATAGTCCCCTTGCACACCCTCTTCCATCACGTAGTTTTGGGGCAGGGATTCAGACTAAATTTCCTATCAGTCTTTCTTTTAAGAGCTAAGTTTAGTACCCACTTCATAAGACCATATTTAGTGAGCCACTTCACAAGGAAACAGGGAAAATAAACAGTGTTGGTAACAAACTGATGTTCTGAACAGCATTGTGTAGTGTCAAGGCTTTCTGTTTTTCCCACTCTGGCTTCCCCTGGTGAGAGGACGGGTGGGAGGGGACACTGCCAGGACAGCTGACTCAAAGTGGCCAAAGGAATATTCCGTAACATGTTAACAGCGTGCACAGCAATGAAACTGGGATAGAGGAAAAAGAAGGTGGGGTTTTAGGCTTCCAAGGTAGCCATTGCTTGAAGACTGGCTAGACTATGAGAGGTGAATGAGTGATTGCCTTTTTATATCTTGGTTCCTTTTTTGCTTTCCTTTAGCTATTAAGCTGCATTTATCTTGACACATGACCCTCCCTGCTTTTGTTCTTCCTGTCCTCTCCCCTGTCCTGCTGGGTGAGGGTTAGGAACTGTGTGGGTACTTGGGTACTTGGGTGCTGTCTGGGGTCAATTTACCATATCTGTATAACAGGGTAGTTACAGCAGTCTCCTGTCAAATGGATTTGAGAGTTTTATTCTATTTGGGTTAATCCTTGCAATTGCTGTAACCGTGTTGGGGGGTGAGGTTTGTATTGAAAGCCATATGATACAGTACAGATACAAAATCAGTATTATTGCTACTTCTTCCTTGATCTTCACAGCTGTGCCAGAAAAGAAAAAATGCAGTCTTGTTCCATTCCTTAAATAAAAATGTATATACACGTCAAACTCAGGATTTTTAGCTGTGCATTTGTAGTCGATTCCTATCTCACTGCACTTTTAAATGACAGCCTCAGACGTGAAGAGTTCAGGCACAAAATTTGCAGCATTTTTTCTGGTTTCTCTCCTCTCAAATCTGTTTCAGCCTCTTGGCAGACATGTCCCATTCTGGGCCTCTTGGCCCAAGTTAGAGGTTGAATACAGATCTGGGTATGAAACAGAAGGGACTGATGGTACTTTGGGTGCCAGGTACTGGAAGTTACTGTTTAAAATTAGTTCAGCGTTGTAATAGTTAAGTTACAGATAGATACCTGAACTCCTCCTTTAATGACAATCTTACAGTCTGAAGAAGAGCAAAGATGAAAAAATATTTTAACATTTGAACTGTTTAAGATTTTCAGAAGCATTTAACTATCATGCTGCCTGTTCAAAAGCAATATTCCATTAAGATCTGAGAAAACAATCAAAGCAAACTACCACTTCTTAGAAAACGTAATAAACCTGAGAAGTTCTTTAGTGAGTTACAAGGTTCAATATCACATCCTTAAGTAAAATGACTGTAAATCACTAATAAGCTCTTGCTTATTAAAAGATTGTAGTGTTTTGGCCCTGCACTGATCCAGAATTGTCTCAATTTCAGGATTGGTACCTATCTGAACACAAAGCCTTAAGCTAGTTGCTTCTTTTACAGTGCCTCACTGGCAGATGCAGATATTAAGGGGAATGGATTCCACAGGTATTCTAGCACTGTGTTCTGAAGCTGAGCACTGTGCAGAAAAGTAATCAAGGTCCATTGTAAACCTACACAATAGAAGTAGGCCAGTGACTTCTTGCTTTTGCCTACATCAGTTGGACATAAGTCATCTATAAACTTGAAGCTGTATAACGATAATAAAAACAACACAGAGCATGAGCTAGTAACTTGTTTTGATGACAAACTTGAAAGAAGCCAAGCCACAAGCCTTTCAGGTTTCCTGTTTGGTTTTTTATTTTTCTTTTCTGATGCAGTTATTCTTGTCTTCATTCCCAAATACTTTCAGCAGCTGGGTTGGTGAGCATTCCTTTGCCCTTCAGAAAATTGCCTAGTTGTGCATGTGTAGAGTAGAATGTAGAATTTATGTATCTTGCAAAGTTGCTTTTGTATTGTTTTGGTTGGTTGGGTTTTTTAAATACCAGCAATTCAAAGTGGAATCTAGATGTCTTTTTAATTTTAGTGTTTCTAAAATTTCTATCAGTAAAGTATCTTTTGTATTTACTAATTAAAGCTATATAGAATTCTACAGGGTTTAGCTCCAGTAAATTCTATAACATTTTTCCAAAAAGACAATAAAATACTTCTAAAATTTTCAAATAATGAAAGGAAAAGAAGCAGAATATGTAATACTGAAATAGAAGTATGCTGCAGAAAACAAGCCGAAGAAGCTGATGAGAATCTATTAACATCTGCTCTCTGTGCTAAAATCAGCGCTAAAGTCTGAACATCTAAAAGAATTCTGTTTAATAAGAAACCTTATGCAACCTGATTATTACTTAGCAGGTGAGAGGAAAATCAGGAAATTGCCAGAACTCATTTTTATGTATAGAATTAATAATAGCATAAGTTTAAAAAGCAGCTTAGATGCAATAAGAGACTGTGAATGAAGTGATGATTAGGCAGATAACAGGTGGCCCTTATGCAAAGTTGTCCAGGTTAGCTTAAATGATGTAGGATCAGTTTGTTGTGAGTCACCTAACAGCATCATGAATATAGAAGAGCTAAATGCCCTGCTTCTGGGCCCTTCTAGATACCTCTTGATGTAAATTTTGTTTATGTAGTTTCAACACGCACTCAGATGAAACATCCTATTTTCATGTTTTTAAAGTAAATTACCCTGAATAGAGAGGAGATGATTTGCAATATAATTAGGCTAAAGTGAAATCCAACTTTCCTACAAAGGTCAAGTTATCCTCTATTTTATAACTTGCTAAGTCTTTACCTTTTCTATCCATCCATAGTCTTTGAAGTGCTGCTTCATTTGAGAAGTGATATAATCCACTAGCCATTGTGGATTTTTAAAATTTAAATTAGATTTTTTTTCTTAACAATCATTAATTTCTGGAGGTGATGCAGCTGGTTTAATGAGAAAATAGGATTTTATTCCACTTCATGCATCAACAACAAATTGTTCCCTAAGTGCAATTACAAAATAGTTTAGCCTAGCTTTCTCAGGTGGTAAATACCCACAGCTCTTTTTCACTTTATGGAGAATTAAATAAGTACTTCTGAAAATGAGGGCATTCATTAATGTTGGGTGTGTTAATCAAGCCACTAGAAAAAACATAGCTTGACTTTTGAATTTTGGGTCAAGTCTCCTATAATTCTTCTCTTACTTGTATATTATTGAACGTATTTGACAGAGTGACAGTGAGAAACAGGGAATTATTGGTAAGTTATTTAGTGTCAGTTTTAAAGGAAAACATAAACCAACATGGGGAATAAAACCAGGAAGGCCTAGTGGGCTTTCGATTTTACTTCCACATGCTTGTTATAGACGTGTTTCCAGATGCTTGTTATATACAGACACAGAAGGGAATAGTGGAGCTCACCCAAGTTAAAACCAGTTACCGAAAAAATAGTGCAACGGGTTAATTCATGTAGCTCTGCATACATTCATACACTGTAACTGGCAGGAAATGGCTGAAATTGTTGTAGGAGTCCTGAAGATACTGTGTTTGAGAGCTAAACCTACGTGTCAAATAACTGTATGTTAAGACTATTCAAATTAAATATTTGTAAACTACCTGATTAAATGCTTAGCCATGTCGACTCAAGTGATTTTCATGAACTCTTTCGACTTTGGAGCTGAACCGTGTACAAAACAGAACGGTTTGCAGTAGATCTGATTAGCTTTGCATAGGCACCTGAATGATTACTGTACTATTAAATTAAATCTATTAATTCCTGTTTAACCAGTTTACAAGGGTATCTAGTGATATGACAAGGGGTGATGGCTTTAAACTGAATGAGGGTAGGTGCAAGCTGGAACATACGAGGTTCCACATAAATATCAGAAAAAACTTCTTCACAATGAGAGTTACAGGACGTTGGAACAAGCTGCCCAGAGAGGTTGTGGAGTCATCTTCTTTGGAGATATTCAAAACCTACCTGGACATGTTCCTAGGTGACCTGATCTAGGAGATCCTGCTCCGGCAGGGGGATTGGACTAGATGATCTTTCGAGGTCCCTTCCAATCCCTGGCGTTCTGTGATTCTGTGATTTAGATGAGATGTAAGGAAGAGGTTCTTCAGTGTGAGGGTGGTGAAGCACTGAACCGGTTTTCCAGAAAGGTGGTGGATCCTCATCCCTGCAAGTGTTCAAGGCCAGGTTGGATGGGGCTTCAAGCAACCTGGTCCTGTGGAAGGTGTCCTTGCCCATGGCCAGGGGCTTAACAATAGATAATATTTAAGGCCTCTTGCAAACCAAACCATAATTCTGTGAATTAAACTATTTTCCAAATCACCCATTTATTCAAAGTTCTGTATGAAATGAGATGCTTGTGTTGTCCTTTTATAAGGGTTTAATATATAGGGGTACCAAACCTGTGCAGTGTAACTGATGCGGTGAAGGTATGGGAAAGTTGGAGAATAGCACCTAATACAAGAGGTTAACTGATTTTTTAAAATAATACATTATAGCTGAAATAAAACATTTAAATTCTTAATCTTTTATATATATGTATAATTTTTTCTGTGCATTTAGCAAGAATGCTCTGCACATCTGTTCCAGCAATCACTAACTGAAGTGACTTATTTGACTGAGGGTTATATTAGACTTCAGAGCTAATGTGGATTTGCTTATCTGCATGGTCAGTGGGATTTGGAATGACAATTTATTATAGTACATTAAACTTTATTTATAATTCACAAATGGCTTAGAGATTTGTTCTTCCTAAATCCTCTCTTCATAGTTAGTGCCAGTATCCATTAGGCATGATTGCAAATAGAATGGACTATTTCAGTTGGAAGGGACCTACAAGGATTGTTTAGTCCAACTGACTGATCATTCCTGACTGACCAAGTTTGGTATTAAGAGCATTGTCCAATTGCCTGACAATTAACACTGACAGACTTGAGACATCAACCACCTAAAATACTCCAATGTTCCTAAACTAACCTTGTTTGTGTATGCCACTGTCTTGCAAAGTAGCATGTCCTTATACCAGTTATTAAAACAATAAATAAAAGTCTGCTTGGTGAAATTGTCAAATGATACGGATAGTACTGTAGCCATAATTATTCAGGGAAGCCTGCTATAACTGGATAAAAACTGTAAGGCAGGGACAAAATACATGGTATTTTTAAAATGAGGTATTTTCCATGAGATTGATTTCAAGACTTGAATTACATATCTTATAACATCTGAACAGGTGAGGTTAAGATAAGGGAAGAGAATACTGTATTATACAATGAGTACCTGAAAAAGCAAACAGTTGTTCTCAAAATGGTAGCAAATAAAAAGAACAGAGATGCAACAATTGCCTTGCACAAAACCTTGTCAAGCGCTACTCTTCCCTTCCAGTTGAACTCACTGTCTTCTAGAGGAAACCAGAAGGTTAATTTGTTCATTCATTTCAAATTAGGCGAGATAAGAGATTGTGTATACCTAGTGTTACTGTACGAAAAGCTCATTCATATTGGCTATACCTGAAGTAACAGAAGATAATTTAAACAAAACAATCTAAGTCAGCAAAAGCAGTTGGGATTTTTAGCCTGAGAAAGATTTAATACCAAATAGAGTTTGCAGAGATTTCCATGAGCGATTTTGCCATCGATTGTATTTGTGTTCATAAAAGTTCTTGGTGAAAAGCATTTATACTATATCAAGAGAAGTTGTGAAAATTTCTAAAGACTAGGAGTTTGAGACATTTGAGTACAAATGATTGTTCAGTTTAAGGGTTTGGGGGGGGATGTTTGCTATTTGATATTGAACAGTTGGTATGCCACTGCTCAGAAAGTCCTGCTGAGCAGCAAGTGATGAATCCCTTCTTAGAATAGGAAAGTTTGTAGTTGAAAAGTCATGAAGTACATTCTCATGATTCTGCAGACCCAAGCAGTTGGCTGTGTTCTGAGCAGGTTCTTTTCAGGTGCTCTAATGTATTCCAGGAGCCATGTTACCAGGAATAGGCAGTGTGAGAAAATTCCAGCTGTGTTTCTAGTGAGTAAAGAACAAAAAGAATAGTTTAGGTGTCTAAGGTTGGTGAAGTGCAAATATTTCAAATGATTAATTTCACCAAAGATCACAGAGAACTGAAACAGCAACTGTTTATCAAGTGTTCTGTAGAAACAATCCTCCAAAGAATCAGAAATGTGATTGTAACACATATAAACACCAGTCTTTCTCATTCCATTAAAGTGCAAGTATTATAGCAAAACTTGGAATTTAAAAACAGCCATGAGGGCATTAACAGAATTTAGGAAAGTAAAAAATTAAATCAAGTAAAGGATTTCAAACAATCAGCTCATTTTGCAGTAGGTAACGTAATAGAATATACAAGAAGAAAAAAGAGAGATAACACAACAGGCTTTCCTTAAAAGAGCCCATTAAAAGATGTTTAAAGTCTTATGGATAAAATTCCCAGTTCAGCAAAAACTATGGAACAGGGATTGTTATATGTGACTTTCAAATTGTGAGCAGATGTTTCCTTGGGATATGATCCCACAAGTTATTATTTCATTGGAAACAAGGCCTGTCACCTGTAGTTAAACATGGTAAATGCATTAACAGGACAACATCACCTGTTCAGATCTGTGCCCATTTCACTTTGAGATATTACCCACTGGCAACTCAATATAATTGACAGAGAAGTCCCTCTGAAGTTGCTTACAGTATCCTCAAAATGTAGCTCTAGTCCAGCTATGTTATCTTTGAAAACTTCTGTTGTGATTACATAACTTACCAACAGCAATGGAACAGAATTGATCCGTTCTAAAGCATTTCAGAAAGTAGGCTATGTCAAGCCAGAGGGCACTTTCTAGTCTGAAATCGCAAAGGTCATTTTTATTTTTTTTCCACAAAACATTTGGATTTAGCAAAGTCTGGGGCTAGAGGTGTGAGATGAGTTGTTCAGCCGAGAACAATCTCAATGTGATAGTCTTGCTATATAAGAAGACTGTTGGGGTCAAATTCTCAGATCCCTGTGTGTGCTCCCTTCTCTCACCCCAATACTTTTCTAATAAGTTCTTGTATCTGGCTGTAAGGTATAAGATGCTTTGTACTTGTCCTTTTCTAATTAAATCTGCTTCAGAGTAAGCCTTCTTGAGTGCATCACTTCAGTTGGACCTACTTGAAATTATTGAAGTTCTGTTGGCTTCTGTCAGTGATACAGAAGTTCTTGTGAGAAAAGTTCTCAGTTCTTGTGAAAAAAGGAGTAACTTTGTCATAGAATCATAGCAGAGTTACCTGGATTGGAGCCCCACAGGTCATCAAGGCCAACTTTCTACTTGAAGAAGAATTATTATCAGTCTATTGCTAGATAAGGTCAATAGATTTGTCTAGCAAAGGTTTGGAAACCTCTGTTAATGGAGATTCCACTACCTGCAAGGGCAACCTAGCCCAAGGCTGCGCTATTCTCCTAGTCAATTTATAGTTTGCGTTTGTTTTGGTAGGGGTTTTTTGAGTTTTTTTTCAAATACTTAACTGGAACCTCCCAAGCCTGAGGTTCTGGTTTTCTGAGTTTCTGACATGACCCAGAAGAGTTTGGATCTATCACCCATCAGTCCACTGCAGTATTATATAACTCAACTTGTATTTACAGGTCTTAATCA
>JAVSBS010016484.1:32067-50198 GCA_033124195.1 Coracias cyanogaster | reverse complement strand
CTCAGCCGCTTGCTGGCAGGCGGATATAGCACGATTGCCGGGCGACTGGCCGGGGCGTTTCGCAACATCGGGCGAGAGCGCACGGCAGACGACATCATCAACACGATGCAAGCAGCCGGATATACGGTGAACGAGAGCGATCCATTTGAGGATCAATCCCGCTTTGTGTTTGGCCTGCGCGAAACCTCGCCATATGTGAACCGTATGCGAATGAGTTGGGCAAGGATGCGCGAGGACGTGCTGCAAATCTTTCCGTCAGCGCCCGGCCTGCCGCCCCGCTCCCGCAACCCCCCCGCGTTCCAGCAGGAGCCGCCGCAAGCGGCGGCCGCTGGGCACAGGTACCTCGGCGGGGCTGCCCGCGGAGTCCTCCTCATCCGAGTCCCGGGCTTCGGAGGCCTGAGTCGGAATTTCTTCCCCCTAAGTGGGATGCAGAAGACCCGCACTGAGCGAGTGGGAAGCGGCCGAAGCGCGCCCGGGTGCAATGGACAGAGCAGCGTTTGTTACCGTCTTACATAAAAAGCTTTCAGGTGAAAAACGGATTTTGTTTCGACTCTCCTGTTTCTACAGTGAAAGACAAAACCGGCCACAATTGGCTTCTCTTGGAGCCACACAGGAGTGTGAAGAGGTGCTGAAGTGACCTTCTCCGTGTGTAATTGTCCCCGCGGCCATTCACTGGCATCAATCAGATCTGGCCCCAGACGCAGGCCCTTCACCTGCCATAAAACGCTTGTTTCTGCCGCGCTAGGCATGAGGTAACAGGGCCACGGTGAACCTGCCCTCCACCCGCACACCGTCATCGGGGCACCAGGAGCCTTGTGGAGCTGCCCCAGGCAGGACAGCGAATTCTCACCTGAAGATCCCGGTTTTTAAGGATGCCCACCCAGAACGCCTCCTGGCAGTGGTTGAACGCCAGCATTGCTTTCACTCGGTACACAAATTGTTCCAGTGACTTCTTCAGCAAAGGCACGTGGTTGGTCAGTCCAATGTCTTGGCGAATCTAAATATGAAACAGTACAACATGACTAGGATTGACACCTGAGAATTCTGGCCATCTAAAAAGCCACTGGTTACACAGGTGGGAGGGATGGGATGTGGTCCCCACAAAGCTTGCCCAGATTATGACATTTCTTGGCCAAATTCTTTTATAGCCTTTGTTAAAAAATAAGGTGCTGATAAGTAAGCATTTTATCTATGGCAGCAAAATGATCCTTTGCAACAATCCAAACAGCAACGTCCACTCTAGATAAAAACATAAGGAGCTACAGCTTTTCTCATGAACCTTAGAGAGAGGCTGATAACACCTCTACACGAGTCAGAGGAATTCTGCTGACTCTTGGGAAATGATTTGGAGAGTCTGCTCTTCACTTGCTCCACCTCAGCAACAGGCTGAGTTTGTGCCCTCCTCACACAACGGCCACCTCGCTCGTGGCAGCCCCGCAAGTGTCTGGAAGCTGCGCTGCTGCAGGTGCTGCTGGAGCTGATGATGTCTGGTTAAGTCAGTCTCACGTACCAGCTACTGCTGGTGGAACAGCAGTTATCTGTGGAGGTCAGCACTGCACAATCACCCTGTTCCTGTCCAAAGCAAAAGGCTACAAGTGGCCAGGCTCCAAAACTACCTACTAGGAAGGGAGATGGCAACTTGCTGAGAGCCACAAGATACAAACTAATGCTGCAGGGAGATTCATGTCAGGAAATTGCTGAATTCCCAAGCACAGAGAAGAAAGAATGAGAAAAGTGTGGAATGAGCCACTGCAATGACAATCTTTTCTTGCTCAGTGTCTGATGCAGTTCCTTTACACTAGCTACGTGGAGTGTGCGTGCACTGTAAACTCCAAAGCCAGCCTCTGCAGACCAAAGAAGAGAACTGGAGAACTGAGTCAGGAGGGGACAGATGGAGCTGCTGAGAAAGGGCAGCTATGCCAGGTATTGTGTGAGATTTCACTCTGGGTGAAATCTCTTCCTGCTAGGCTTGGATCTGCACTACAGAATAGTCACTGCTAGACCAGAAAACCTGCCAAGAGCCATAAACAATTATTTTGTGCCTAAGTATTTTCCTCTTTCGTAAGAATACTTTGTAATCTTCTTGCATTAAGATGTTCTCATTAGCTGTGGATGAAATCAGATCAGTGTTGTTTATTGGAAAGTTTGACGTGCCTGGGAAGAGAGACACTGCTCTGCTTCGTGTTCTGCCGAGAGGGAACGGGTAACCAAGTACCAACAGCACTCTGTTCTCTAGCCTGTGTGACAGGCAGCACCTAGCAATCTCCAGCACCAATCTGCCTGAAATCAGGGAAACCTCGCTGATGACACAACCAACAAACACAGTGCTCCCTGGGTCTTGGAACCCGCCCAGCTGTCTGCTGGCAGTTTGGAGACTCAAGGGACCATAGCATTTGCAAAAATCTGTCTCCAGAAACTGTCCTTATGTGCAGCATTAGGTACATAAACAGAGGAGAGGCTTGGTGTGGAAAAGCAAATGACAAATACTTCAGAAGTTAAAGCGAGGCCAGTTGCCGCTGCCTGCTGCGTGATGCTCTTTGAAGATGCCCATATTGAGGGAGAGCAGCAAATCTTGAGTAGCACTGCACAGCATGCCAGTGAGCATCTACTAGTGCAGGAAAGTGAAATCAAGACTGGTTTAACAAACATTGGTGTCAATCCTCTTCAAACAGGTATGGAGCATTCACTGCATGCGTTTATTTGCCTAGATTCAGCTGCTGCCTTCCCATTCTTGCAGAGATGATTTGGTACAGACACCCGATCAGACTGCAGCAGATCAAACAGCAGTGGTAAAACCCTGTGTGCACTAATTGCAGTTAGACACTGACAGGGGCTGTGGGACACAGCACTTGAACATGCTAGTCAAGTGCAGTGATAAATGCGACATGGCAAGCTGTTATCCTGTTCACAAGGTGAATGGTGTCTTTAAAACAGGCATGAGAATTTCACTTTCAAACGAGGACTTTTTAGCCTGCCTAGGGTTTGTGCCAGCTTCCAATTCTTCCCTATGCCGACAGCTGCAATGGCATGTTCTGATCTCCAGCTCGACTTCTGCGCTCCTGATCGCAGCTCTGCACTGCAGCGGTAGCAGATCTAGCCTGGGGAGCCATGCCAACAGCTGCCTTTCTCCCCTCAACTGCTTTGGCAAAGCTCCCTTCCCAGATATGTTCTTGGACCTCTTGGGAGGCAGTGGCACACATGTTCTTTCTAACTGCCTGCTCCCATGTGAGTCTCTCTCATGATAGGCACTGGATCCCCACACTGCAAGCAGAGTGCTAATCTTCTCCTTCCTGCCTGCCCCAAGTCTCCTGCAGAGACACTGGCAGACTGGTTGTGTTACCAGCTTCCTCGCCTCCCTTTGCCCATGTCTCTGGTATCCACGTAACCATGCCCAAAAGGCGCCTCAAGAGGACTGAGTAAGGTTTTCCCCTTGTCTGCCTCCTGTTGCTGATTCTTCTAACTCGAAAGGCTGTTGATCTTTGCCAAAGCTTCTCTCCCATATTATTAATCTGGAATCTGTACTTTATGCAAAGTGTCCAAGGTCTGAGCTTGTGTCCTCAGAAACACCCTTACAGATACCAACAACCAAAGTCGTCAAGAACCACTGTCCTTTAAAAAAAAAGTACACTAACTTGATCTGCCATCCAAGCCAGCCACTTCCAGATCAATTACTTCCAATTTTGGGCCATTAACCAAAGCTATTTCTCCTCTTGGAGTTTGTTTGTCCAGACACTGCTGGAAGCTTGCCAATGCCCTGGAAAAGCAGTGTAAGGGCATTCTGAGGGCACAACTATGTCCTGCAGTTAGAACTTATCTTACCTTAGAATGTCCACACATGTGATGAAGTTGTCTGGTACTCAGCTGCAAGGTTTTCAGCAAACTCTGCACATCATCCTGCAATAAATACATAGACCAGCAAACCACTCTAAGGATTTTTTCCACAAGAGAAATAAGAATGAGACAGTATTAGTCCTAGCAATCCTTTAAAAGGGTTATGGGATAGAGGCGTGACACACATATGCAGGAAATAGATGGACAGGATTTACCCATAGGAGATTTGCACTGTGAGCATAGATCATGTAACTGGTAATAAGAATATGACCACACATCATAAGGCCAAACACTTCGAACTGAAACCGATTTTGAAGCAGAGTATGGAATGAATGCAGATCAGTGAAAGCAGGGCAATTAAAATCAAGACAACCTTGTCACATCTTGCCTTGAGTACAACCTTCTGAAACAGGGGAACCAGAGGAACAGTATAAAACATACTGCTACACTGTGGTATGTGAAACATCCAACATCAACTCTGGTTATCAATCTTCTCCACTGAGCAAATTACGTAGCACTCCCTATTGTCCAGTGGCAATGACCAGGTATGTTTGATAGGAGAACAGACCTTACATTTGCAATAGAAAGGAATTATCTACTAGAGAGACATGTTGTGAAGACTGAGCCAAAGAACAAGTCTCACTAGCAAAGCTGGATTGCCTTGCAACAAAGCATGAGGAATAAGTGGCCTGTTCTTGCTTGTCACATAGTGCAGCAAGGTTGGTCTATCCATCTGCACTCATGCACGTTGTCCTGCTCAGAGCTCCAACAACTATTGCAAAGACATCAATGTCACTGTCCGTCTGGACCACAAGCCCTCACCAACCTGACTGCTCAAGTGAGCTTCTACTCTACTTTGCACTAACAACGTCTGAAGGAGATGGAGGCTGAAAAGCAGTGACCTGTTTGCCAAGAGCACACTTGACAGGCAAGTAAACAGGGTGAAGCACAGCTGGAGACATTAGATATGTTTGTCACGAAGCGTCACAAGTATCATGCCAACATGTGACTAGAGATGGGAATCTCCTTCTAGCAAGCATCAGTGATGCTTCCCAACCAGTGCCAGACAATCCTGCCTCCCAAAGGCTTACCCTGTGCTTTTTAAAGCTGTAGTCCAGGAGAGGCATGGCAAGCTTCAGAAATGCTTCTACAAAGAGACGGCCGTACTATAAAAGAATGATAAATATATCAGAAGGCAAATTTAAATTCTTTTTCAAAGAGCCATCACAAAAATCAGATAAGATAATGATACATTCTCTCAAGCTATGCCAGACACTGCGCTCACTTAGTAAAAGACTATTAATGTGAAGGCTGTACCGAAATACAAAGGATCAGTAAAGGGTCCCACTTTAATTACTGCACAGAGAGGCTAATTAGGACAAAGTCTCATCATTTTACACACCCCTATTTTTATTCACTAGCAAATTGGGAATAAAACTGAGCTAAACACAAAATGTTAGAATCACCGTATATGAGTGCTAGCCAGAAAAGGGAGAGTTGCAGAGGGATACATGCTCTTTCTAGTCTCCGAGAGAGAACTGTCTGCTGTGACATCTCCTCTCATTTAGAGGACCATGGGGAAGAGAGGGGAAAGAGTCCAAGTCAGTAGTACCAGATGCAGTACGTTCATTGTCGTCGAGCCACACAAGAGAATTAGTGGAAGACAGTTAAAGGTGTAAGAAACAGTATTTGCTTCTTCCAGAGAGCTCAGTAACCACCCTACTCCACTGGATTCAAGAAAGCTGGTACTTAAACTGCTCTCTCCAGTTATTTGGAATCCTTGCTTACCTTCAGGCAGATGCTGAGTACAGGCCTGCTGTCAAATACCTACTTGGGCAAGAGGGAAAAAGAGATCAGTCCACAAATATAAAGGAAATAATGTCAGCACAGTAGCCAATTAAAAAAAGCCCTTCATTAAAGTGTGAAACCTGTTCTAAAGCAACATCCATTCTCAAGTTTCAACAGGGAACAGCACACGTGCATGTGAAATGTCGTGGCTGTCAGGCAGAACTACTCGGCAGGATGGCTGTTTGGTGCTCTAAGGTGCACCTTTTGCATAGGGCACAAACTTATCTCAACAAGTCTGAAGTTCTTATTAGTTTGGGACCCAAGAGACCCAAGTCCAGCTGATGGGCAAGTAACTGCATAATGGACAAAGCAAAAACCAGAGATGTACAAAGTAGTGTAATAGCTTCATTATTTTCTCCAAAATATATTAATGGTGCCAGCTGGCAAAAGACATGAAGAGTCGCTGCAGAGATCCCACACAGCTGTGGTCCAACAGCAAACAAAGGACTGGTCTCAGCTCTCCTGCAGGCTTTCTTCTGCTATACATTTGGGTATATATTTTTGCCAGTGACCAATTCTATAACTAATTAGTCAATGTTTTAACTGGAGTAGCACACAGATGTGAGCAAGAGCTGTGAAGGTACCCTGGTGCTGCTATGGTTTGCAAACCAGAACCAGCTGGTCCAGCTCTATCCTATCATGCTCGCAAAAGGTAACTGGAGGACAGAGAGGGCTCCAGTGAATGCTGCTGTGTAGAAGAATTCAGCTCAATTCACCAGGGCTCATAAGCTGAACTTGGAAGAGCTGGACTTGCCGATCATCACTTCAGATATGATAAAAGCAAACCATAATGATCAACCTAAGCAAGGAGAAAAGTGCAGCTGTACCTATCACATTCTGCCCAAAACGTTATCACACTCGGTGACACTGAATGTACCAACTCCAAAATGGATGGAATAGATCATCCAGTGGGGCTGGCCTCGAGTTCATCCCCACAGGACGGCATGAATTGTCCGTAGGATTCAAAGGAAGACTGTATGTTATCATAAGAGCAAGTGAAGCTGAGGGCTATCAGATAAGCACCGAATGCAGCTTACAGAGAGGAATCCAAGTGCCCTGTTCAGAGTATCAGCCTGCCTTCAGCTGAGTCCATCAGGAGAATCTCTCCTGTCAGATGTTATTCCAGATCTACCTGAAGGGTTTCTCCCGTCTGCCTCTCCTGAAGCTGGCAGTGGGCTCTGTTAGACACAAAACACTATAGGGACTTGGGGTGTTTAATCCCTTTTCTGCACTCCCTTACATCATCTCATCTTTGTGCAGACTTGTTATTTGTGTGATAACTATGTTAGTAAGATGTGTAGGCTGTAAAAATTAAGTAGTATTGAAGTGAAAGCTAAATGGAAACCCCTGCGCACAGATTATTACTGGTTTTATTTACCACCTCCAGGTTGTTCCACTGCTCAGCCACACTAGAGGTTTTTCCCTTGTGCCCATGAACCTGGCTACATTGGTCTTTGCTGGGAATCAGAAGTTAAAGCCAGGAGAACATTCAGAACCTCACCTTGACCAGGTTAACGAGGATATGGAAATTCCGCACAGCAATGTTCCACTGCAGCAGCTTCTCCAGTTGCACCTAAGGTGATGCAAGGAGACAACGACCCAAGATGGTGAATCTCCTCTCACTTTGCTGTACTTGAAGCACTGGTGGTGGTTGTGGTGAAGGCAGAGGAACAACGCTTCACCACAGGCGGATTTATCACAGCAAAACCACTCAATGGCAATTCCAGCCTGATGTGTAGTGGCTTAAAATGCTACAAGTTAAAAGACTTCCTTGCTCTCAGAGCCACTTGTTTGCAAAATCATTTGGTACTCCCACAGAGGCGTGCAGACCAGCTGCACAGCTCAGTCTTTGGCCTCTTTCTAGTTACAGCTTTGCTGTTTTCTGATCATAGCTTCTGCTGGATTTACAGTATCCTTGACATGGTACAAACCAGGAAAATAAAGGATCCTACTTATATGTTACCCTGTGTATCAGTTTTGTCTGATGAATGCAGCTGTCTGGCTGCATTTCCTAGACAAAAGTTCAGAAGTAGATTCCTTTCCAATTTATACATCTTTAGTGTTAACTTATGGCTTCTTCCTCTCAAAGAGTACAGCGCATTATTTTCCTACCTCATTTGAGTCTGATGGTTTCCCAGCTGGGATGCTTTTCACTGAACTCTCTAGCTGAGCCATCATAACTCTGAAGAAAACCGGGAATGTCTGCCTGTGGAGAAAGTGAGAGCAAAGGTAAAAAGCCAGCTCTGAGCATCTGGGTAGGCTTCTTGTCCCCAGAACAATGTGGAAAACTTGAAGGTTACTCAGGTGGGCATCCTTCTCAATAGGGAATCACAGGACATCGACCCTGGGACTCAGAAGCATATCACCCAGACAGATGGAGAATCTGGAAGGTCACTCCCACTCCCCCGGTATGAACCACAGACACCACCCACTTCTCGTAGCTCTGGGGGATGCGCAGCGAAAGGTTTGCAGTTGTCAGCATAAGATGATTTTGATGGTTCTAAAGTGCAGAAACTTTGGCCATCCCTGCATAAACCATGCTTCCGAATTCCTGCAGTAGGAGCAGAAACACTCTGAGTGTGCCTTTGCACACCACGTACCAGCCCAGGACTGCCTACAGCCACCCCAGGCCTCTGCGGCTGACTGCTGGAGTGCTTTATGCCACCAGAGTAGCACAGGAAGAGGCAACATACCTGATGACAGACATCAGTTCATTCTCCAATTAAAACAGCTCGCAAATAAAAAGTCAGCATGGTGTTAAGGCACAAGGCCATTCCACCTTGACATAAAGCTAAACATGTTGCGTACTGCCAAAAGAAAGGTTACAAATGCACATCGTCCACAGCAGTACTAACATGAAACCATATAGTAGGCCACAAAATACAAAAATTAAATACTAAAAACCAGAAATTGCCATTGAGCATCTCATGAAATTCAGTCTCTATTTACCTGCTTAGTGTAGGATAAGTAGAAGAACATCCATCTTTGGCAGAGTTCATCAGTTCAAGAACACCAACACTGGAGATTTCTTCTATAGCTTTCAAGATGTTATCTGTGTGCTCCAGGTAGACACTGAATCCAAAATGAGCTTAGTTCATCAGTAAATATTATGCAGATTAACACAGCAAGTTCTTGAACACTGCCCTACTTGCAGGATGTGGCCTAAAACTGTCAAGCTTGTTCTTATGGCAAAGGCAATCATATGTAGGAAACAGAACTGGCACAGTAATGTCATTAAAAGCCGAACAGCTAAGCTCAGAGGGTTGTGCCCAGCACGGTCCCAGCAGTGTGCTCTAGGTGACCTTGCTGAAACAGGGAGTTGGAACAAGAGATCCTGGAGACACGGTGATCTCCAGAGGTCCCTTCCAACCTCAACCATCCTGTGACTGTGTGACTGTATTTCACCTAATACTCAGTCCTGCTCTCCTTGACTTCAGTGAGAGCTGGTTTGCTTTCATTTTAGTGGACACAAAAGCACACACTTTGGTCCGGATCCACACCTCTGTGTGTATGTATGCAGGCACACATGTACAGATGTGTTGATGTACACTGACAAGCGGTCATCTCGCAAACATGGCGTTCAAACACGCTTCTATGGCCAATGGCTAACACAACTCTTCCTACCACTCATTGTCTTGTAGGAACAGTGCTTTAGGCCAAGCTGTGTGAGTGCGAGGGTTATGACCGAGAGGAGTCATTCCCCTCCAGCAACAGCAATTATTAGGAGAAGAGTGTCTCAGCACACTTGAGACAAGGGCTTGAGCCTCACCAGAGCAGCATGTGCAGTGCGCTGTTGAACTGGCTGCCCTTCTCTCGGTCTCCACCAGGCTTCACCCATGACTGGCAGAGGAACTGCTTTGCTAGCGAAGCTGTAAAAAGAGAAGGGATAACTTACTGCATGAAGAATCCAAGACAATTTTCTTCTTCCATAGAAAGGTAGTGCACCCAAATGGCCTTTTGAAAGATCACAATATCGCCACATATTAATATGCCTCAGCTTTGGTGAGACAGAATGCATTTCCCCTAAAAAGCAGTAAGGACACGTATCAAGATAATAAAATATATGCACATCCAGTGTGTTCCTGGTCTGGAATACCTGTTCCCATCAGAACCGTGATCCATCTCTGGCCATTTCTCCCTGACAAACTTATGCTAAGCATTATTGGTTAGGTTGCTCCTACAGCATGCCAACTGTTAGGGCTATATGCATCCAGTTCTGGAAATGGAATTCCAGCAACATGTGACTTGACTTTTTAGCCACAGCACTATAATAATAGATATAAGCAGGCGAGTTAAAAGTTTACCTATTTCTTAAATCAAAACTGCTAACAAACCAGCTTGTCTCTCACATAAATGTTTAAAACCAGGAAATTATTACTCAAAATTGGTTATTCCCTGCCACGCTCAGTGGGCAGTTCTCCCCATGTGGGACTGTTTAAAATAGTGAAATAATCTCAAAGTAGGGAACTTATAATTCTGAGTGGCCACGGGGATGTGAGGAGGGCAAATTCTAGAGGTGTCTTAGCATGACAAGGTATGGCTGTGAGGGGGGACTGTGTCTGGAGTCGATATTTCAGTGTGTGACAAAGTGGAGACCAACCAGTTTTCTTGTATATTCCCTGCAAGCAGATTGATGCCTTCTCTGCCTGAATGCTGGTCCTCTTACAGAATGGGCACTAATCCCTGAGGAAAAGCTCTCTTAATTGAAAATGGTTGCTGTGTGGAGTTAAGAACATACAGGTTTTCCTCTCTCTAATCTGAAGTAACAGCTGTATTTGCAGTTCATTTCCATAATTTTTGGAAATGAGCTGTCACAGACACCTGTACTTACACTAGGAAGCTACGTTGGACTAAGTCTACAATAACCTCAATCAGTGATTAAACTTGTACCAAAACTGAACAACAGGCTTGTTCTAAGAACTCTTAAAAGCTGTGAGGCTGTGACTTGTAAAAACTCCAGCTAAGAGAGCTGGAATCTGGAGTCTGCCTTCCCGCGTGTGACTGAGGCATGGCAAAGTGAACACCAAAGAGGTTCCACCACCTCTTTACTGCTGCTCCTTTCATGAACCACTAGGGCCAGTCACCCCGTGGGATTAGTAGGATACCATAGGTAAATCTCTCCCTCAAAAGATGCACTCCAGAGATAGAACCCAAGATTTACAGGCAAAGGACAGCATGAAAACCAATCTGACATGAGAGGTTCTTCACACATTACCCATTTTCTCTTTCTTCCAGCCAGCCATCGGTTTCTCAGCAACAGCAATCAGGAGCTGAGTGAGGATGAATGCGCAGTAGAAGCTGGGAACGCTCTGCTGGAAATTCAGTAAGTACTGAAAACTCTCACTGGGGATGACAGGAAAGGAAAAAGGTGAAAACACTGTGGAGGAGGTAACATCCCAGAAACACATAAATAAAAATGAAGTATTAGACCAGCTCAGATACAAGGTCTCCCTAGCCCAGTATTTTGTCTCTGGCAGTGCCCTTCTGAAGTTGTAGTCAACCAGTAGTAGAGAAAAATGCAGTCACCAAGAAACTTCTCTCAAGCTCCAGTGACTCTGGAGCAACATCTTTATATACTGCTTTTGCCACGTGTTCCTGTGAGCGTTTTAACTACCCAGAACAAAGTCATTCCCACTGATCTCCTAGTCTCAGAAAGCATACAAATGAGTGAGATCCATGCACTAATGTATATTTTATACTCCAGTAGGTCTTTTTCACTAAGGTTTGACTGCGCTGCCATTCAATTAAACACAAAGCTCTCTGAAGTATGGTCTTTCTGAGAGCTCCCAAACACCCATTTATCCATAATACCCACACACACAGGGAAAAATGCTTGAAATTAATCCCTTTCAGAGCTTTGGAAATACTGATTCTACCTTATCAGCTCCTCAAGAAGAAGAAACTCTGTCTCTCCTGGCTTTAGCCTGTCTGCAAGCACCTGGAGAGCTGACCTTAGCAAGTCAGTATTTTCATGCTGAGAAAAACCACTCCTGAAGGGGAAGAGAAAAAATAACCCAGTTCATTATCAGACTAAAAGGAAGAGAGGTATCAGATGGAAAAGCCTATCTGGGTATCTTTTGCAACAAGAAAAATAAAGAAGCTAGATATGCAAGAAAAACTCTGCAAGATGACAGTTATAAGGGGACACAAAAAAAAGGAACTGATTTTGACAGCCAACATAGTTCACGCACACTTTATCTTTTCCAGGGAACAGAAAGCCTTGTGCACACACAACACTAACTTTTCAGTTGGACTGCAGAGCTGGCTAGGAGGGGAAAGGCCATTTCACCTAAGTGGAGGTCCATATATACTAAAGCAATATTTGCAGACCTGCAAAACCAGCATGTCTAATGGCAGTTGCTGTGTAAGTGTAATAATAGTGGCTGGTCACCTCTTGAACGACAGGTAGGAGCCTAACAGGGAGGAAAATTAGAGCTCTTCATTAATTATTTGAACCACCAGTGTCTCTGAAATCATTCAGTGAGGATATACATTCTGGAAAGGCTCCAGTGCATCCACGTTCTAGATCTCTAGACTGAATACACGGCCTTGATAACGGTCATATGCAAGTGCAACATTAACACACAGGTCAGTTAACAATCGGTAATGTAAGGGGACTTAAATGTATATAAAAGGAGCTGTCATCTGGTTGTTGGACTTCAGTGGCTGGGCAGTTAGCCCCAATATATGGCTGCCTGACTGACCCACAGCAAAACAGAATTATGTTCCTATCTCTGGATTACATGAGCAGCCGCAGAGGTCAAATCCAGGCTGCACATGCATTGCCTAGTTTGGCATTTATGAATCCAGTTTGAGCACCACAGCAGCACAGGCTTTTCATCAGTGAAGCACACATTCATCCTTTCCCACTGGCAGAATAATTCCTTCATTGCTCAGGATTCAGGCAGTGACGATTTAGCAAAAGGATGAGGGGACTTACTGGGTAAGAAATTCTAAGCTCCCTAGGCAGAATAGGAGTCGCACAACCAGGTGTACCAGTATGGCATTTATGCTGGTCTTGATCCAAACCCACACTGAACTCTAGCCAGTTCCGTGCCTCATTGTGCGTTCACTATTCACCACCTGCAGTTTTAGTTCAGCTCAGGATCAGGCAATGAAGCCTGACATAACTGTAAAGTGCTTGAAAGTCTCCAGCCACTGCAGTGTGTTGTTCTGTATGGCTGGCAGGCTGGGCACAAACACTTTAAAGGAACAAGAGAAGGAAGCAATAAACAGACCATGCTCATTTAGGTGGCTGTATAATCTTTTGTTTAAACTCACCAAGCGAATAGGGAGCGAAAAGTTAGTAACAGCAGTTGGTAACAAGAGGACATCAGGTGGTGCTCCTGGATATTCACTCCTGGATCATCTTCTACATCTCCATTTTGTACAACTGCTGCCTTTAATACAGAACAAATAACTGATTAAATGCTATTCCAAGGAAAGATAATGGCACAAAAATAAATTTCTGTAAATTCCATGTTTAAAGAACCTGAAGAAAACAAATCCACTCTATTTTCCCCCTCAAACAAAACTAAAAATACCTTTAGAGGTGACAAAACTCGACCGTTTTTTGACAGTCAGAATTGCTGCCCACTGACCTGGAAGTAGTTGTGCATGTTCTCCATGTGATTACACAGGGGCTTTAGTAGCTTGACTACAGACATAGCAACTTCCTTGGGGGATCTCTGACACAGGTGGGAAAAGCCAATATCCTTGGAGCCTCTTTCCTGCAGGAAATCCGAAATACTAAGGTCACTTCATCACCCTTACTTGAAAATAACTTTGCATCAGGTGCTACCTCTTCAACTGCTTCTGAGCAGTGCAATTCCTGATATCAAACACTCTGTCAGGAAGGGTCACAATAAAAGTTGGCTTCTGCTGAACAACCAGCACCACCTTGGACAAGTGGATGACATCTAATTAAAAGAATGAAACCGATGTGACACATTGCTCTTTCCTAGAGCCACAGAATTGTTTAGGTTGGAAAAGACCTTTAAGATCACAGTGTTTGAGTAAAATGTTGGACTCTAAAAGAAGGCCATCTCTGCATGCGGTAATTGAAATATGTAGAAAGACAAGGAAAAAAACCACTAAATATAATGGAGTCCATCAGGTTGTGGTGAATTTCTCATAAGTTTAATGCAGTGGGCCACACATGTTTACTTTCCTTCTGAAGGCATCTGCCAGGAATGTAAGGAGTCCCTGCAGTCAGGGTGTTCTGCTAAGGACCGCAGAAAAAGCAGAAACACAGATGTGGCACCTTCTGTTGGATGTGGCAGCTCTTTGGCCTCCCTAATCTGAGCTGCTTCTTCAACAGCAGAGCCAGTCTCCCCAGGGAGGGCTAGGAAAAGGGTTACTTGAGTTTTGAGGCTACAAGGCCTCAATTACAGACCCTTTCCTGAGACGTGCGCAGAACCCGATGCTGCAAACCCTTCCGTCAGGGGAGCGGTACAAGAGTCTCTTTTGAAAGAGCAAGTGCTGCTCTGACACGCAGTTGGGCATCAGACTTCCATTTAACTGTTAGGTGAAAATAATTCTGAAAAGCATTTCTCTGGGGAAAGGCCTGAAGGCCACTGCTGTGCTCTGCCTCAGCCCTGGGCTGCTGGTGTACTTGCCTTTGGAAAGGGCACTCTCCTTGTGGAGCCCAGGGTCAGCACGTGTTCCAGCTTCCAGCACAGGTCGTCCAGAAGGAAGCAAAGTTCAGCAGGCCCCAGCTGCACAACTTCACGAGCCTGTGATTACAGGAACAGTCAGTCCCAGGACCCAGATGGAACAGCAGTGCCTTGAAGCTCAAGTTCACCCCCTCCATGTCCAGTTATGACTCCTGGCTTGGTTAACCTCAGAGACCCATTTGGTAGATGCTAGGGTTTTAGGTCTCTCCCACTGCAGGTATGGGGCACTGGTTCTGGTTATTCCAAGCATGAAGCAAACCTGGTGCTCTGAATGTAGATGAGGCTCTGAATGTAGATGTCGGTAACGCTTAACTACTGAGTGTATTTGTATACACTGACATAGAATATAAGCTCCTAAGGATAAAAAGAGCTTTAAGCCCAAAAAGTTCACCAAATGAATAGTCAAGAAGTAATTTGAAATAATGCCACATAGCCCAAGAGACTTGTCAAACAGTCTTCCAGCTGGCGCGCGACCTGCACGCACAGCGACAGCTGTCCTTGCAGCAGGCCAGCCTGTGCCCCAGCCTGCTACAGCCTTTCCACATTTTACAAAACTTACTGTACCCTAACAAAATTAGACTCCAGATGGACTCAGCCTGCCTACAAAGAGAGAAAATTAAGCACTTCTGCTTTCCACAACCGTGATGATGCAGTTTTATGTAAGCTCCCAGATGATAAACAGGATCCTGCCCACCAAAGGCACACCCACAACACCAGTCCCACATTTGTGCTGAGTTTCTCATCTGCTGACACCTTCAGACACTTGCCTTACATGGGCTTTACTTAAATGTCATAGGTTCTTTTTAACAGGTAAGCCATCTTTTAAGCATATTTAACATCCTACCTCTTAGCAGCATTCAACATTAAAACCTCTTTCTTTACGTTAGGTCTATACATGTTACACTGTATTTTCTTTCCTTTTATGCAATGTTTATATTACTTTGGTTTTTAACACTGCTACACTACATGTCTGTTGTTCTCTTTATCTCAGTGCCTCAAAGTACTTTGATTTCTCAGGGCAAATTCTCTCCTGCTACCGAGCTCACAGCCCTGGACCAACACATCCTAACATGAATCTTCTGTCCATCTTAAAGGACCAAAAAGGGCTGAGGCCTTACTCAGAAAGGCAGCTACACAAAGCCTTATCAGAATGCTTTTAAACTGTTCGGTTCACCTCTGTATGCATCTCTGTGTCCAAGACAGACTTCGTCAGCAGCCCACAGTGCAGCACAGTGAACACTTCGAGGTCTAGCTCTCGGAAGTACGGGCGATAGCTCTGCAGCTGTGCCAGAGGATTTCCCGCCTCTCTCTCGACAGCAGTCTGGAAAGTAAATGGCAGAATTAAGATTGCAACCTGTAAAACTGTAAGGCTTTCTAGCTGAAATAAAGGTACTTCTTTCATACAGATTTCTATATTTTGTATCAGGTTGAAAAAAAGACTAAGAAGAATTAATGGTAGCTAGTAGAGAGACAAGTACATAGAATCAGAAGCATTTTCATTTTAGATGGCACAAGCCACTATAAATTTTCAAGAAAAAAAATACTTAGCAAAAATTATTCCAGTTTCCTATCTCCTTTCTGTGAATCAGTAGCCATTGTGAAACCCATTCTGGACTTCCACCATAAGCACCACAAAAAGTGAAGGCAAACGTTTTCATCTTTGATAAATACCAGAACAGTAAACTATGGGCTGCCTCTCATTGCCAGTCTGCAAGTTCTTAGAGATTCACTCCACACAACACTGTCGTGGGAGCCAATGTGTGTCACGTGGCTCACAGGAGCGTTTCTGTACGGTGTTGTCCTGGGCTGGGCATAGCATCTCAGGACTAGTCTGGGACCAGTACTCTGGTTAAACAAGAAAGATGAGCTACATTCCTTCCCAAAACTATTTGAGATGTTGCTTATTCCCTGTAACTTCAGTTGACTCTGTTATCATGTCTGACTCAGTTGTATCTGTACAATAGCAGGGAAGCAGAAGCATATTTGGCGGGCTAAAATTCCCACAACAGACTCTGAATAACATTTACTAGTAACAGTGGTAGAAGTGGAGCCTTGTGAGATGCTGATGAGATCCAAGCCCCCAGGATGCTGAGCCTGAAGCTGGGCACACTTCCCTGGCTTCTCTCTTTCAGCCAGCACTCCAGACTTGACGACAATCCCGTAAGAGCTTATTCAAAAGACTAAGAAATAAAATCCAGTAATTCACTAGTTGATAGGTTCAGAAAATAGTTCTTAATGTGTGATTAAAATGGATAATTAAAAAAAAAAAAAAGCCTTATTGTGAATACATTGATTAAATACTTCAAGGAGAATTTGCAAAATGAACACCCGTAACTGAAGCAGGCTACAGTCAGCGGGAGGTACAGTCCCTCCCAGGGTTTGTGTTTTCCAGCTTCAGCTCACAGTTTCTGACCTGAGCCCGGGAACAGCAGGTCACTGCAGCAATTTGAGAGGTGGGAAACTAGCTTAAAATAGAAACCTTCCATAGTCTTAACCAGAGAGTAGCGAAGAGTATTACTGACAATCCTGCACATCTGCACTGCCCTGAACAACACTGTCTGCTGGAAGCAGCTGGCCTCTGCCTCTGGTTCAAAAGTCAAACAGGAGGCCGGTGTCGCAGAGCGGAACGGAACCACTTGACTGTGATTAGCTTTTGAAATGAACACCACCTCTCTCAAAGCTTTTGTTTATGCATCTCTGTCATCTTCCCCAGTCCATCTCTCTTGCAGGTGCCCTGGGGTATAAACTTACCTTCTCCACCTCAAAGAGCTCAGTATCAGGCTGGTTTCCCTCAGAACTGTCATCTGCTTGAGAACGATCTGCAGAGCCAGCTTTGCTGCCATCAGCCTTTTTTTTCCTTCCTTAGAGAGAAAAGCAACTTCAGAAACAAAGACTACACAGTGCTCAATACTAGACAGCACGTGCAGCCAGGGCAACAGCACAGGCTGTGCTTCAGCCAGCCCTAAGAAAGCACAGAGCACGCACAGGTCGTGTGTCATCCATAGCCAAGGTCATGGCCCAAAAGAGTCAAATGCATTTGGGCTTCCCCGACAACCAGCTTCTCTTTTGTGAAATCCCAATAAGAACTTAAGACAAGACTCACTGTTCTTACTGTGGTTTAAACATCATGAAGTGATTGCAAAAATTAGTAGGACACCATCTTTAAAAAGTGCCTGAACCCAAACTGAATGTTTCTTTCTCAGACACAGTATTGAGAAAGGAAGATGACCTGGAAAAGGAAGATAAGAAACAACTCCAGGAGGGACTTGAGGGGAACCCAAGCCAACAGCAGAGTAACTCAATTAACTCCTTGCAACACTCTTCGCTGCTGCCAACAGTAGGGAGATTCTCATATTTGATGCGCTATGTAGCAGAGAGCAAAGAAACTACGTTGATTTCACAGAATCATAGAATCATTCAGGTTGGAAAAGACCTCTAGGATCATCTAGTCCAACCTTCTTTGAACATGTCCCTAACCACTAGACCAGGGATCCTCAAACTACAGCCCGCGGGCCGGATACGGCCCCCCAAGGTCCTCAATCCGGCCCGCCGGCATTTACAGAACTCCCTGCCCCACCCTCCGCTGGGGGTTGGTGGGGGGAACCAAGCAGCCGCAGATGACTTCCTGACACTTAATCCACGCGCCGGCCTCCGCAGCCCCAAGCGAATCGCCAGAGCCCCCGTGCGGCAAAGTTCCTTCAGTCCCTTCTGGCCACCCTTTCTGGACTGTGGGGCTGGGCTGAGGAGGGGGCGGCGGCATCAGCGAGGTGGGCGACT
>JAVSBS010016484.1:11892-31967 GCA_033124195.1 Coracias cyanogaster | reverse complement strand
TGGTTCTATTGTTGCGTTTGGTCTCTTTACAACTTATAATGCTGAAGAAGTCATTTTATTAAATGATTCTAAATGTGAAAAATTTCTCCTCCCCCCCCCCCCCCCAAATTGCCAATAAGTAGAGGCAATTTTATTGAAGGAAAAGACAGAAATTAATTTAAAAATACAACCCTTTAATATTGGTAGCTTTTTTCCACAAATAATGGCAGGGAAATAAGTAGAGGTAAGAAAGTGAAGAAAACTAACCTCTAAATTACTGTTTAAATTCAAATTCTCAGCTTGAGTAAATCAAAACTGCTGTGCCGAGGTGATATGATCTATTTTCATTTAAAACTATTCTATCTAAATCAGCAGAAATATGCTATTTGCACAAGCTGGCTAGCAGGATATTATAGAGATTGTCCTAAGAAAAACAGCTGCCCTTTTGATTCAACAATGGAGCTTAAATACCTGAAAAGTAAAATTACCCAAACAGTTTATGTTATAGTTGCCCAGTTTATTCCTGCTTACAGTGAAGCATGAGAAATTGGAGAAGGCCTGGCAAAATCTGGATTCAGACTTCTAAATTCAAGTATTTTGGCTCCGGAGCTCTGGGTTGGGATGATGAGTAGTTTTCTTTGTCGAAAGCGCGTTGAAGCTGTTTCTTGCAAAAGGAGGAGAAGGATGATGAAACCCTCTGAAGTTTTCTTGCGAGTGGCATCTGACCTTAATGTGGGAACTTCAGTGGGTCGGTTGCTGGTTCAAATGAAGAGGAGCTTTCCAACCCTTTGTAAATAAACAACAAAGCATCAAAGGACTCAAGCTACGGCAATCCAAACTGCGTGCCCTATACCTCTTGTATTGATTACCTCATTCTCTAAACCTGTGGAGATTTGACACCTCAATCAGCTTTCCCAAGGTGTGCATCAATTTTTTGTTGTTGTTGTAACAGCTCAACTTCCAGCACAGACACAGTACAAACACAGAAAGATGCTTCCGCAAAAATACGAGAAAGGCTTTACAATTTACTTTTGGGGCAAAGGTCACTAGCTCCTTTGATATTTTCTTTTCCTCTTTCTGCATGGTTCATTAAATTCCCTGAAAGGACATAGTATGTTGTGCACATAAATGAAATAGTGATAACGAGGTCCCATAACTTAGGTCTAGTAAGTAGTTTAAAAAAAGCAGCAAACCCTAAACCCCTCCAGTATTGAATGGGGCTATTTCCACACAAGTAGTGTCACGAGTGCTTTTTAAGTCTTTATAAATCAAACCTCTTTGTAGATCAAACCTCTAAGAATATATTGCACGAGTGAGTTGCAAAGACCTTTTTAAGGTAATTAGTGTATTTGTTATTAATTGATTAATAATAATAATAATAATCGATAGGTAGTGTAGGTCACATTGTTAGATATTGATCTATCTAGTGTTTAGTTTCATCGTGTTCATGGTACAAAGTGAGCTGCAATCTAGGAGTTTTTCTGCTCTTAAGTGTTGAGTAGCATCGTGAATTAAACATCTGTGACCCAGAGGTTCTACTAACACTACTAGTTACTATATATCTTACAGGACAGAAATGAAAAATTCACATTATCTGTGTCCAAATCTCCATTCATATTATGTAATGCAAATTAATGTAAAAATACCATATTGCTAAGCATTACAATAATTTCTGTTTTATAGTTTGCAACCTGCTTTTTTTCACCTTATATCGCAGAATTTTTACATGAGTCTCTCCAAGGACTCTCTTCGTAACATTATTGTTACTATTATTAAAAATATTGAAAATATAAATATCATTATAAGTACTTAATAAAGTAGTGATTTTTTTTTTTAATTAACAGTTCTTGCAAAAATCCATTTTTAGAAACAAGACTGGCTTGTAAATGCATTTTTTCATGAAAATTGTCACATTGAGCAAATATTGATGTCATGAATGGTATATGGCTGGTTTTTGCACCAGCTCTCAATTTAAAAATTATGCTTTTTCAAAGTCATGCTGCATTTGCCTAAAATGAGCTTTTGCCATCTCTTCTTCCCTTGCTTCTTAGTCCTTGAAGGAAGCAAGTCTAACCCAGAAATATTACCAAGGTCACTAAATCTGAACTTGTGAAGGATCAGAGTCTGTGTTTATCCCTTCCCTTCAGGATTACAGATGCTCCTTTTGCAGCTCAATTTCATAGCGAGGGGGAACTGATAAAGATGAGAAAGATGGAACAACTGAGCAATTTTTGCTGCAGTAACATAATCCCCAATAAAATCCTTAATGGTATCAATGTGCTTTAAAAACAACTTGTTTTCTCGCTGCCCAGTGAGGTTGTTATGTAATATTATCACATTGTGTTCCAGCCACTCGCTGCCTAGAAATCACGGGGTAAGTCATTGCAAGCACCAGGAAAAGTCACTGAGTCTTGTTCTCCTCTCCAGTCTTACGTGATGATCTCTAAAGTAGGACCTTGGAATTTGTCTGAGTGTAAATAAATGAAACTGGACTAATACAGTACAATTTCCTGCAGTAAAAAAAAGACTTTGAGATCTGCTGCCTTGAAAAACACTTCAAGGTGAAGTAGATTATCTAGTGAAAATGTTTGACTCAAGGCAATAGCACAAAAGGAGAGGAACTATCTAATTCAGAAGTGAAAGCATTTTTTCTTGTTGCCCATTCCAGCAGTCCAAACTTATTTTCATTCTGTTCCTCTTGCTGTTTTTTCCAACTAAATATCTTATTTCACTTTTTAATTAAAAAAGTCAATTATCTCCCTTCCTTATTGTGTTTTCTTCATTTGATAATTGATAACTAAAACATGAGATGAGTTGAGCTGAATGAGGAAAAAAAAATGTGTAAGAGAGTTGAAGGAGCAAAAGGTCTTCAAACAATTTTGCTAATAAATATTCATTTTTATTTGTATTGCACTCGGCATAAAGGAAAAGGAAAACTAAAAGAATTCTGCATTTGGTGTTTTTCAAGGAAGAGAATGTCTTCTAAGACATCAGTTGCTATTGAGTGCTTAGTTTGTCTTCTTTCATATTGACAATATCTATGAAAATAATAACCTTTTCTTCATTGTCCCTCCTGCTGCAAACAGTGTTTTTGTCAGATGGTTGGTGTCAATGTTGATTCAGTAGCTTTAGAAATCAGAGAAGTTATCTGCTAGTTTATTTATTGTGATATTTATATGTGAATCCCTTAGTTCACACAGGTTTTATTTTGGCAATGGTAACTGAGTCTGGTTTTCAGCTGTCTCACTGGGTACATAGTTCTCTGATTGTCCTCTGTTAACGTCTGAAGGATGTCTTCTGCACCCTGACACGACCCCACAGCAGGGAGTTGCTCTCACAAATAACTTCCCTCGAGTGTATTTCCCTTAAACAACAGTCTGCTTGGAACATAATGAAATGTAGAATTGATAGCCAGAATTGATCTGTATAACACTGGCTCCATAATCCAAGGATAATCTAATGAGCTGATTAATTAGCACTTTTTGAGTGTCTCTACTGTTGAGGTGAATTGAATGAAATGGATAAGCTGTCTGAAATGTTTGCTTTCAGAGTCAAAAGAAGTACCTGCCTTGCTCCCACTAAGTTTTCTTCAGAACAATTTTCAGATTTAAATTTCAGGTTGAGGTAGAACTTCCAACAGTTGCTCACAAGCCTGAATTCATGAACCTGAAAGAGATGGCCACAGCTTATTTGATTTACTCCATTAAATGTTTCCATTACCTATATCTTGCTGAGTCACAGAGCTTCTTGCTCAGTAGCCATACCTGGCAGGCTGTTTCTGACAAACCCGGTGGTAGTCATTGAAGACTGGAAGCAGTAACGCCCAGACATGCAGCCCTTGGGTTTGGCAGAGTGAAGTCAGCAGGAGGATACCAAGGCCAGTGGTTTTATCACCCTGGCAAACTTTGGTTCTGCAGTGTTAGCTGGGATACCAGGCTGTGATGAGGAATAATCAAAGTACATGTTTCTTTTGCTGCCTTGGCTACTAGTTCCTTATTATGGTTAGTTTTCTGTCCTGGGAATTACGCAAGCAAAAAAGATCTTTTCCTGTTACAACTGTGCATGAATCCTGCACGGATCAAGCAGGTAAGGAGACTTGTAATTATATGTTGGACAGGAGGCATACAGAGAAGTTCCTTTCAATTTTTATTGTGTCAGCCAGTCTTAATGTAAGAGATTAAGCAGCAGGGACAGGCTAGTTATGTTATTTAGGCTCTTGGATAGAAAATGCAGCATGGAAAATTACCAAATTTGGCTGCTTGTGAATGTGAACCCTGACTGGCCACATTTACATGAAAACCAGGTACAACGGACTCTGGGGTTTTTTAAGGCACTGAATAGAGGCTTGCACTTGATTATAAGAAAGATGGGTGTTAATATGAAACGGCTTTTCTTTACACAAGCATGGATAGCAATGCTCGGAAACCCGTGGGACTAAAAGATATTTTTTGAAGAGAGTATAGAGAAGTAACCCAAGACATGCGTGCTTTATAATGCTTTTTTAGGGTAGGATTTCTAATCAAGAGTTGTTTCAACTGAGGAACGCATGGTGAGAATTTTCAACTTCCTTGATAGAGATTGCAAGACTAACTGAAATTGAATTTCTCCTGTGCTAAAAATAAAAACAGTCTAGAGGAATAGTTATGGGCCATTTACTCTACATCTAATATCAAATAAAGATCATATTAATAATTTTTAAGTGAAGATTAATGTGTAATGCTCACCAAATTATTGGACTTGTGTCTCCTTGTGGAATTAAGCCAGGTTAGCACAAGAGATCTGGTGGTAGGAGTAGGGTCAGTTTGCCAAGGCTTCTGCCAATGTTTGGTTATCTAGAGTAATATTAGGTTTTATGACTGACAGACTTTGAATTTTTTTTCTTTCTCAGAAGTATATTTGTGTTGTTTTTTTCTAAAGGAATTAGGCAATTTTCCCTATTCCAAGAACTAATGGGGTGTATGAATTGTTCAAGACCTGGCAGCCTTCATAAGAATTTTCCTAAAATTATGCAATGCCGGGTATGTGCCATTTACACGCTACTAACAGCATTTTGACGCTTCCATTTAGGATTGCAACTTTTTCAGTAATCTGTAGAATATATACAACATCTAAAACAAGTGGGCTTATTGTAGTAGGAGCAACTAAGATGAGTGGCTTTTTACAGGACCTTAACATTTATGTGCTGATGTGTACCGTCACACATCTTAGATGATGCAGGATATATCCAAAAAATCTTCTGGCCTTACTTGAAGATAGTCTTGATCAGTTCTTTCCAGGGTGCCCAAAGCTTGCTTTCCTTCTGCTTAGTCTTCAGATTATTTTTCTTCTTTGTACCTCCAGTACCTTCCATTAATCTGTTTGGGTCAGGAGTCTCACAGGTCTTTCTGCTCAGAAAACTCTCCTTTAATGATGGTTTCTGATACTTCCTTCTTGCTGCTTCTCTGCAAATTAGCTGCTGGAGAAATGAGTTGACCTCCTTAGTGTATTCGTTATTCTAATTAGTAGAAATTATTCTTGAGATTATACTATAAGTGCTTCCAAAAAGGGTGCATGATACATGAAATGGTCCATGTCAGCAAATGGTTGTTCAGTGTGTGGTGGGAAACAGTGGAACATTTCACAAGGACAGTCTTTAGCATGACTTCGTTCTCAACGTTGCCCAGGGCGAGCTTATGTCTGTTCACTGCCTCTGGTGGGAACACAGTCTCACTAGATTAAACTCTGCTTTTGTAAATAACCCCTCATCAGTAACTTTCATTAAGTCAATCAGAATCAGTCAGTTGTGCATTGATGAGTTTCTTAAATATTTGCAAGTCAGCTTTCTCCTGTGTCTCTTAGGGGAGTCCCTATGCCCCTATTTCAAGCAGAACCATTTACCCATCTCCTGTGAAGTTATCGTGTAGTTTTGGTGCCTTGCAGAAGTACATGAAACTGACTTGTTAGGAGACTTTTTGGGGATGGAGTGGGTAATATCTCTAGTGAGGGCTTCATAGCTGATGAAGTGAACCTGCTCTTGCTGTTAGATATGTTGGCAGAATCCTGGTGCCTGGGAGCTGGGGTTTGGGGAAGATATTGGAAAATTCCTGTCCCTGGCCCAGCTATTACACTTTTAATTGCTGCTTTCTCTCTCTCTTTTATTTTTTTTTAATCAGCAGTTCTTTTATTAGAATCAGTCAGCTGCAGTTTTTCTCCTCCTCCTCCTACTTCCCACTGCTCTGTGAGGAAACGTGTGGCTCTTAGGGATTGCAGGGAGCAGCTAACAGACCAGTAAAGAAAATTCTTCGTATTAATAAGAAATGGGATGATGGCTCTTTTTTTTCCTGAAGGTAAAACTTAATTTGAGCAGCAGGGGGCATGGAGAGTGTTTGTGAGCATAATTGCAGGCTGAAAAGCTAATGTCCTCTCCCTTCTCCACCTTGTTTGGGAGCACCAGAAAGGAGTTCAAAAGTCAAATTCAGGTGTGCTGGACTGCTCTTTTCTAAATCTTCCAACTCTTGGAGGTCTGATTTTTCAGTGAGAAGTCGGCAGTGCTGAGATGAAATATCCATTTGCTACCTTTTTGTGAATCGCAATGTCACGTGCTTTAAAAGAACGATTCCTAGAATTATACCTGTGTCCAGATGTTATTCAGACCCTTTAGCTTAGTAGCGTAGAGCTCTGTACACAGTTCGGCCTGTGGTCTCAAGGAACACCGGTGCCCGTAGGAGGAGAACTTGTACCTTCTCTTAAGCTCCTGCTGTCCTCTAATTCATCCTTTTGTACTCCGAAAATTTTCTAATTGCTGTTGTCCCTGCCAAGGGTTAGGGCTGGGTTGACCACTAGAAAAAAGACAGATGGTCTCTATTAACCCCTCTCCCTTCCCCAAGGGGAAGAGAAAGGAAATAAGGGAGAGAGACTTACAGGCTGAAAAAGAAAACTAAAGCAGCCTTAATGAAAATAATAACAATAAAATGAAATAGATAGAAATATATACCAAAATGTATTGAACCCAACCCTGTTGATGGCAATTATGTCACTATAACCACTGATGCTGTGGAGCAGGAACTGAGGAAGTCCCAGACTGGACTCAGCAGCAGATAGGAAACAGATCAGGAAGGCACAGATTGGGATTGAGGGCAGAATGGACAGAGTCCTCTTTGGGAACTGGCCATTGAAGAAGAAAGCTTGACCCTTACGATCCCTCATCTGTATATTAGATGTGACATATATGGAATGGAATATTTCATTGGTTAGTTTGGGATCACCTGTCCTATCCACTCCTTGCAGGTGCAGCCTTTGCTTCCTGCACCCTCAACATGGTACACAAGATTCAGCAGTGACCTTGGTTTCTATAGGAGCAAGTATGAGCAAGAGCATTTCTGCATAGCATTTCTTGGTAGTAACTATAAACATCAAGCATTAACACTTCCATTTCTAGCTGGGTTCTGAGTTTCTGAGTTTCCTCTCTAGCTATAGGAAGGCAGCAAAGCACAGTTGTGTTGTAGACCTGCAACTTCAGTCTCAAATATGCTGTGTGTCCTTTCAGGCTTGCATCATGAACACAAGAGGAGAAATAACTCAGGGTTTCTCATGGAGGGCTACTATACTGCAACCAGGTGTCTGAGGCATAGTCACAGCTGGTTTTTACTCATTTGTTCCTTTGTCCTTGGAAGAAGTGGCCATTTCTGTCCAGGTCACAAGAAACCTAGCTTGGGACTGTAAGCATTTTTCTTCAAGGGAAAAAAACCTAAAACTTCAAGTTTGATGTGATGAGCACAACAAAGTGCTCAAGTCAGTTTTGGGATATTTTTTTAGATAAAAATTAATCTGTTATGTGCTTGAAATGCTGGTCTGCTGACTCCATGCACTACTCTGTAATGTCATGCAGGCATGAAGTGTGATCTGGGGAGCTGGCAGAGACGTGACTCCTCATCTTTTCTCCATTGGGCCCAGTCATCTAGGAGGAGAAACTCCATCAAGGATCTGACCAGTCTGTGGGTTTTTACCCAGAATGCTCCTAGGAGTTATTACAAATATGTGCTGAGCAATTTCGGAATAGCTGCAGTGGTAAAACCAATTTTTGTCTAGTAAGTCCTTCTATGCGTAGAGTTGTATATGAATGTTATTAGATAAGCAGCTACTTTAAAGTAAGTCAAGTTCAAATTAGCAATCTTCTTGAACATACCATGTGCAGTGTCCTGGTGAGGTGGAATGAGAAGATAGAATCATAGAATAGAATCATTTAGATTGGAAAAGACCTTTAGAATCATCCAGTCCAACCTTTGTCCAAAATCTTCCTGACCACTAGACCATGTCTTGAAGCACCACATCTACTCGTTTTTTTAAAACCGCCACTTCCCTAGGCAGCCTGTTCCAATGCCTAACCACTCTCTCAGTAAAGCATTTCTTCCTAATATCCAAACTAAACCTCCTCTGGTGCAACTTGAGGGCATTACCTCTTGTCCTGTTATTAGTTATGTAGGAGAACAGACCAACACCAACCCCACTACAACCTCCTTTTGGGTAGCTGTAGAGGGCAATGAGGTCTCCTCTAAGCCTCCTCTTCTCCAAGCTAAACAATCCTAGTTCCCCCAGGCACTCCTCATATAACATATTCTCCAGACCCATCACCAGCTTTGTTGCCCTTCTCCACCCGCTCCAGCACCTCAATGTCCTTCTTATACTGTGGCACCCAAAACTGGACACTGTACTCAAGGTGCGGTCTCACAAGCGCTGAGTATTTCACGTAATTGCACAGGATATATTAGACCAAACAGCCAATAAGTCACCAGGGCCAGATGACATTTCACACAAGGTCCCCAAAAGAATTCAGATGAGACGTTTCAGGACTGCTGGCCACAGTGCCAGAGGACCCACACCTTGCAAACATAATTCCTCTTACTAAAGAGGGATCTGATGAGAATCTGGAGAATTAATGTCTATCCTCCATCACTGGGAAAAATCACAGAGCTGTCTACAGTAAAAATTAGTATCACTGAGCACAGGGACATACAGTCTGTTGGGGAAAAGTCAGCAGGGCTTCTGCAAAAGGAAAAATCTCACCTCACTAGCCTGTCAGTGTTGGTATCGTGTGGATAAAATGGCTCTATCAGCCAGAAGAGATTCAGATTTCCAAAAAGACTTTGACAAAGTTTTACATCAGAAACTATTGAAGAATTGAACTGTAGCAGTGCTTTCTTGGACTAAAAGCTGGTTAGAGGAGAAGGAGCAAAGGGCAGTACTTAATGTCCACTTTTCACATGGAATCAGTTGTTGAGTCCTTCAGGAATGGGTTTCATTGAATGGAATGTGAATTTTTGTCCAGTTTGGCTCGAAGGTAGACATGTTCCCAGGAAATGTTAATCTAAAACTAGAAATAGAACTAGAGACAGAAAGAAGAAAGCAAATCTACTTCAGCTTGAAAAATTGAAAGGCAAGTCCCGATTGCTCTCGGTGGGAGCTAGCAATGGGAAGGGATGAAGGAAGCACTTCCTTGTGCAGTAGAACCATGATGAGGTTCTTAAGAGATCCGTTAGATACCACCAAAAGGGCAGGGATTTGCAAGGCAGCTCAAGCCACCAGTGCAGTACCAGAGAGTTGCACAAACCCATCAAAAGCAGAACACTTTGGCAGGTGAAAACAATGACACCCTGGACTTTCAATGTTAAGCACTAAGCATCAGCTTTCCCAAGGAAACAACTATCCAACACCTGCTTGAAGGCAGATATTTTTACATCTGCACTTCAGCTGCAACAGGAGTTGATCAGATTAAGCTAGACAGAGCTTGCAGGAGTCCTGTGCTTTATGCAGACACAACGGCAGCAGCTTCAGTATGATATGCCCATCACACCCCACATCACCTCTGTCTGCATGAACGTTTTTAACTTTCATTACCGCTCCTTTTTCTCACTGGGCCGACAGCATTAATGGATGGTACGGCCTCCAGGGCTTCAGAATCAAAAGTAGCCGGTGGTGGAACGTAGCCAGGGGTTGCTGAAAGAGAAAAAAAAGTAGAAATTGGGTTAATTCAGCTCCTGAATGACAAAATATAGGCAAAATACCTGTCTAGAGAAAGTACCATATGTTTCACAGCTCTGGTGAACGTCCCTCTGCTCTTAGGCATTTAGGTCCAGTTAGCCTTCCTGTATGTCTGCACTGCACTGGAATTACAGCTCTTGGCACTCCTCCAGCAAGGGAGGGTAACAAGCACTCAGCTGTCCTAAGATATCTGTCCCTGTTGGTGACAGATACCTGTTCAAGGGCTGTTCTAGCAGGTCCACGCTCTTTCTGTGCTGGCCCTGCAGTGCTCTCGGAGCAGCAGAAAGGTGTTGAGGCTGTACTCGAGTTCGGATGAAGTTGGTCTGCTGGTTTACAAACACAGCTCTTAAGGGATAGCTTGTGTAAGGTAAACGTAACGAAGAATATGCTGTCACCTTATCAAAGGCCTTTTACATGTAAAAGGAAATACGAAGTAAAGAGGGAAGCCATAAACAAGAACAAACAGACAGAAACCTGGTAGACAAGGAATAATGGAGACAATGCCAAAGACCGAAAGTCTCCAGTTTGTAACTGATGGGCCATGAAGAAACTCCAGACATGGCTTTAGGAATGGACACCTGGACTTTGTAACTGACAACGGGGGAGGAAAAAGAGCAACTTAAGGATTTGGGATATTCTGATGGGGAGTGGGGGTAGAACTATGCAACTTAATGAAGGAATGTGCCAGGAAGAGGGGCTTGTTACAACCTGAATACTGGAAAAACACACATTTCTTTAGGATAGAGTCTAGTTTACTCCAGTATCCATCATACTCAGGCAGATTCTGCCAAGTCTGCCTGGGAACAGCCAAAGAGGTGTCGCTGAAGGAGGTGATTGAGAAGGGCAGTGTGGACGTGGACAAATTGAAAACAATAGCTGTACATGCATGAACTCTTAGGCCACTGTGAAAATGCAGGATATGTTACCAGATACTTTCTCCAGTGATGTTTAAGCCAATCCCTTTCACTTCACAGCTGGCACAGGCCCAGAATGTTCAGGTGTTTCATACTCACCTGCCAAGCATTTTCCCAGCACAGTCTGCAGCTCTGTGATGTTCTGTAATCGAGTCAAAACCTTCCCCTTCATCTCAGCATCCTGTTGCTGGCAGAAGGCATTTACAACCTAGAGATACAAACCCAAATCCCTCACTTGTGGAGGTTTGTACCCACTTTTACTTTTTCTTTTCTGAATAAAATCCTCAAGTCCCAAATAAGCACACAACACAGCACAAGTCGCCTGTGGGACCAAATCCAGACTGCATGAACAAAGCTCTTCAGAAGCCCGTGAGAACATAGGCATTGTTGGTGCAATCTACAAAAAGTAATAAAGCAACATCTACAAGTCTAATGTTAACTGAAGAAGAGGAATAAGCAGACAGCTCCTTGCCAGTTTTCTGTGCTGCTTGTGGCTCTCGGAGACCCTGGAAGAAGAGCAGGAACAGGGAGGACTGGGGATGTGGAATTGCACTAACTCTGGGATGTGGAATTGCACTAACTCTGACATAGCTCATGCTATCAGAATAACCTCAGCAGGGAACATTCCCACTGACCATTGATGGTAGCAAATACACAGCCCAAATCTGCTTGAAGGCGCTGCATTTCACCCTTCTGTAAGCTCACAGAGGTACAGAACAGAGCACACAATCACAGCTGAATTTGCAAGGGACCTGTGGAAGCCTCTAGTCCAACACCCTGCTCAAAGCAACATTAACTACACAGGTTGCTGAGAGCCTTTTCTAGTGGAGCACCGAACATCTCCAGGAAAGGCACGGCCTTTGGGAGGAAGTGAGGCACAACCTTTCTGTTAGGTAACAGAAGACCATAGCAAAAGACCACAACACGCCCTCCTCTCCGGTTTTCCCTCTCCAGGCTGAGCAATTTCTGCTCTCCCAGGCTCCCCTCACACACTACATGCCCCTCATCAGCTTAGTGGCCTCTGCTGGACTCACCCCAGAACGACAATAGAAGCCCCAGACTGGACACAGGGCTGCAGGCAGGGTCTCACACACGCCACGCAGAAGGCAATAATCAATGCCCTTGATCAGCTTGCAACTCCTTTTCCCTCCAGCATGGCAAGACCAGCCTTTTCTTTCTGATGCCCCCTTCATAGTTTAGAAATGTATTACCCCATAGTTTAGACATATCTGGGACTTACACTATCCTCCCTGCAACAGCAAAACCAATTTTCATACACCAAAATGTGCCTGTGTACAGACTGCAGCTAAGTAGCAGGTGGAGAATTCACATCAGCAAGCCTCTGTCCAAGAAAGCAGAGTTGCTGCTAGCAGCAAGATAAAGGATAAATGATAATGAAGTGAAGAACACAGAGACATCACCAGCATCTTGCTGGAGAAGGTTTCCAAGAGTCAAGACTCTTCTTCAACAGCAATTGCACCCCTGAAGCCAGGGTTAGTGGCTGTAAGTGCTACCCCTCACTGCCACCCCAGAACCTGTAGACAAGGCTCTACTCACCTCACGAAACCAGTTGAGAGCATAGAAGAGGAGTGAGCACAGAAATTCCCGTTCCTGCTTGGATAGAGAATCCAACTTCCCTTCGACCTCCAGGTCAGTCAGGTACAGGGGGCAACCTGGGGCAGAGCAGGAACAGAACATGTTGGACTGGGTTTGCCACCTATCCTTTGGTCTTTGCATGGACAAAGTTTCTTACAAAAGCCTGTACCCGTTCCAATGGCTCTGTTGGAGTAAGCCTCATGAGCCACTCCATCCCCAGACAAAGCACTTGTCTCCCTTGCCTCCCTTCCACTTTGCGGGCAATAGAGCATCTCAGCCTCCTTCAAACCGCACAATTCTCCCTACAGCAGCAGGAAGCCTTTGCAGATCTGGGATAGGAACAGGTCAGACAGACTCGCTCTATAAAAGTCATTCCCGTACCTAACAAGGCATCGATCTCCTCCAGGCTTCCACTGTTTTGCTCTGCAGTGTAGAGCCTCAGCAATCGGAAACAAGGTGACAGACATATGGGTGACACTACCCTGGGGAAAAAAAAAACCAAACCAAACAAATTGAATGGGCCCTGTGTTTTATATACCTCCAGAACGCCCACGACTTTTGTATTATGTCCTATGTCCTCCCCACGCCATCTTGCCTATGCCTAGTTTGCTTCTTGTGAGTCTCAGCAACACAGAGCAGAAATGCGCCATACAGTTAACAAAAAAGCCTTACAAATTGGTGATCGTCGGCTTTCTTAAAAAGCAAGTAAGGACAGAAAGACTGCTGTAATAGGCAAAAAATAGGGGTCAGATTTCTTTCTGGCAGAAAGCAAAGTTGAATTATTCAGAAGGAACGATAAGAAATTGTGCAAAAGACAGCTGTGAGCAGTGGAGAAACCTTGAATGTTTTGCAGCATGCCGCTGCTCACATTGAGTGAGAAAAAAATATTTTTTTTCCATAGATGCACATAGAGTAGCTAGATTTGTTTAAGCGCAACTGAAACCTCAACAAAATCTTATAACAATGAATTACGCAGGATATGAAGGTGCCAGTCAAAAAAACCCCCCTTTTACTACTTTTTGACTTTGATCCCCTACTGTTTGATGGGCTGTTTTCATTTCTTACGTACTTCCTGTTTCATTCTCCCAAGACAAAGCCCATATTACTCAGTCTAATTTCTTTTCTGGCTGCACGTTTGCGGTTGTGGTCGGGAGCAGAGGCCTACATTGTACCACAGGAGGGAGAATGAATCAAGTACTGTTGATGCACACTAAATCCTTGGTGACCCTTTACTTGAGAATCATTGCTCAAAATATTAATTTTGCCACCTCAGAGCTGCCTATCCATCTCAAATGGCATTCAGTTCACCACGAGACTGAAAAAAAGAGCTGCTGTTCTCATGCGCTGGGTGGGAAAGGCAGCAGATGCAACGTGACTTACCCAAGATCACCTGAACAGCCCGAGCCAGAACAGACTGTCAGTTCCCAACCAGCTGATGCCTTTAGACCTATCTGAATATTGCCAACAGCAAGAGAAGGAAAAGAGCACTGGAAAATGGTAAATTCTCTGACCAGCTCCTTCTCAGGCCCTCTAGCAAGCAGGGCTGATACCAGCGAAGCATACCAACCGAAAACAATTCCTTTACCCTTGCAGTCATCCCCCAGTTGAGTATCAAAGTACCTTTTACTTTGGTTACTCGTTCCATCAGTGACCCTGCCAAGCTCACTCTGCGACACCAGTGGTAAGAGGTTAATAGCAATTGCTCCCTGACTTTCATCTTCATCCAGATTATACAAGGACTTCACTGGGAATAAGAAGGAACTGTAAGGAAAGACAGACAGGCTTTGTTGAAAAGCTCAGTTCTCAGTGACAGAAACGCTATGAATACTTAGCCTGTGACTAGCATACCCATCCACTGTGGGGGTGAGATCCACCACAAAGTCACCAGGGAAGTCCTCCACTAGACTCTTCCCAAATTCCTCCTATAAAGAAAGGTAAAAAAAAAAAAACAAAACCAAAACACAAAAACCTGCTTAGCAAAAGGTTCAGCAAAGAAAGCTTCCACAGCAGCAGTGGACAATACAGAAGATAAGGCCAAGGAAAGGTATCTTGGAATAGTCCCAGCAATGAAGGCCCCTGCCTGGAAGGGGAGCCAGGGCCTGCCTTTAGAGACAAAGGCAGGAAACATTGCTAAGACCACACAACCCATTTCTTCCCTGCTCTTTGGATGGGGGTTTGTCTACAAGTTCTGCAGGGAGGCAGAGCAGCTGGTTGGAAGAGGAAAGCAGCCATGGGAAGTGCTCTGTCTTAACAGCCGACCACCAAAATGAAATGGCTATAAAGTGCTGGCACATGTGTCCCTCACTTTGCATGCTTATATTGTTAGAAATAATTAAGGGAGAAGTAAAGTAATAGATGTGACAGACTCTGGACAGACAATTAAAAGACCCCCCAAAAAAAAAAATCTGCACAAGTTGCAAGAACCACCTTAGCTTGCTTTGACATTTCAGTCTTGCAAGGAAAAAGGAGAAACCTTCCTTTGCCTTTCCTCCTTGGAGCACTCATCTGGACCTCAGGAGACTGGCATTCCTGGCCCCAGGCGCAGTGCTGTTTAGAAGGACTGCCAGCACTTCAGAGCTCACTGCTCACCTTCCCTTGTTCTAACCCGAAGTTCCTGTACTCTGAAACCAGCAGGTGCAAAGAACTCTTGTACCACAAAGAGCAATCAATTCCACAGCAGCCCTCAATGCTCTCCTGGGCCCCAAATGGCTTGTGACCCCCCTAGCAAGGACAGCACACATGCAGAGAATCCCCAGCAAGAAGGAAGAGCTGTCCAGTGGCCTTCACAAACCTCTTCCTGTTACAATAAATACCATTTATTTCTTACCACAGTGACTGTGACCTTTCCAAGTCCTTAGGCATCAGATAACCTTAACAGTCTGATTAGAAGCCAATTTCAATACTAAGTTTAAAGTTTTTTCAGATCCTACTTTTATCTATAACTCTTAAAAGTGTGGTCTGAAATGTCATTTAATTTCCTTTAAAAGGCTTCTCTGTTGTCATGTAAAAGTTCACATAAAGGAAGCTGTTAAAGCAGGATGAAGAATCTGCCACAATCAAAAAAAAGCTGAGAGCTGAAAGAGGGTTTTTTATCGGATCAATCTCTTATGGGACCTTTAGCCTGTCTAGAAAAAAAACAGGTTTTCTCAGACTGGAGCAAAATCCCCAAATCCTTTGTCCTGCCAATGCCTGAGAAACATCATGTTTCTGAAGAATTCATTTAAGCAGTTAAGTTCCAACTACTCTGCAACGTACCAGGAGCTGCAAGTCCAAATTCCCCTTCTGCTTCTCAATCAGAATGGCAAGTTCATCATAGTATAGAGCCAAGACCTCTGGTGTTTGCTCACAGCAGAAGCTCACAAGGTCCAGCAGGGTTGAAAGCTGAAAGGAGAAAGAGCAGTCTGCTGAAATGAGAAAGGTAAATGGATCCAGCGCAAACTTTTACCTTGAATCCCTTTGACACTATTTTACTCTGAGGCATATCCAAAGCTTCATCTCTAGGGTAACAACCCCTGATGACCAGTCTTGCAAATACAAAGTTTTAAGATGGAACATGAGTCTTTTAAGGTCCTGGCCCAGCTCCACCATGAAATAACATAAAAGAGTCAGCCCAGGGCTACGAGAAGCCCAGGCTCAGTAAAGCTAATTCCCAGACACAGGTACTACTTCAGTTAAGAATGCATTTCCAGTCAGACCTCCTTGCTTACCACATCCTCCCCCTCTCCCCCACCACCTCATCCTTGGTACTCACCTGACCATCACGCTCACTGTTCAGCTGTGATCTCTCCAATGAGCTACCATCTCCTTCATTTCTGAAAGCAATTGATAACTTTGCTTTTGTTGCACAACACTTAAGCCATGTCAAAACCCATCAAACACAGCATTGTCTCTCCAGAAATTAGAGAACATACATTTCTCAAGAGCCGATAGACAGTTTTTCCCCACGCATCTGGGTCAGACCTGAGCAGGAAGGAATTCCTCTACTTGTCAAACAAACAGATTCCCTGGGGATTTACTTCTTTTTCTGACTCATAGAACATGCTCCACCTGCTGTGTGCACTTTACTCAGCAAACTCCCTGCCACTGAAGGTGCCTTGGCACACTGATGACCCCACAGGCTCTTCTGAGTTTTTTTCCCCTGTAGTTGTTAATTTAGGGTTTTCTACATTTCCTCTTGAAATAAGTCTATTAGCATACCCTGCTTAGTCTTGAGCCAGTGCCTTTAAATTAGCTACTCCAATGTCAGTGCTATGGGAGCAAGCATAAGGAAGTCCACTGACTCCGGGCCTGGAGCTAAGAGAAGCTTTTGTCTTCATGTAATAAAAAGCAACATCATTTTATTATTAAGAACTGCAAAAATCACTGAGCTAAATAAAGATTTGACTGGTGGTGGGAAACACTGTTTTCCAAGTGCTTTAATTTTTGCCACCACTCCTATCAGGTGTTTGCCTGGTTTACAAATGCTGTTTATAAGTTATCTATACGGTACATTGGAAATTGGTGCCAATGCCCAGCACTGCAATAAAGATCTTTCTCCTTAATTCTCTCTTAGATTTCCCTGTATTCAAACATGGGGTGCATCAGGTTATTCTGCATACTGTCAGAAGCTGATCTACAGTCAGTCCGCCACAGTCTTCCATTTTTTTTCCAAGCCAAGGATGCTAGTCAAGGCATCCCTGAATTTCAACAAGAAATCTGGGATGGCTTTGAGATGAGCAGTACTGAGCAGTTGTAACACCACACACTGCCACCTGCAGAGAAGAGTTTGACATTCCTGGGTTTGACCGAGATGTGTATGAGCTCAAAGGCAATGCTTCCCCTTCTTTGTCCCACTCCTGGTTTGGTCTGAACTGAAAGCACGTTAAATTTATCTTTGCTACGTTCTCTCTCACCTTTTTAGTGCCACGCTGCCTATCATGGTAACGGCACCAATAATCCCCATTTGTTTGTGGTTGGGAACTGTGCTGGAGAGCCATTTCCTGATCACCATGTGCATGTCATCCTAAAAAGAAAGACACAATCTCACCCCAGCAGTACTTGTGTGCGTCACTCACAGTTCTACCAGCTTCTTCACTTAATGTCATCTCTGAAGGCTGCAGGGGGGTTACAGCTTTGCAAAAGGAACGCACATTCTGCGGTTTCCTTTACTATGAAAATACCAGTCACAACTCTAGGTAAGGCTGCAAACAGCATTGGGACTGGCTTGCTTTGACTTCACTTTAATTACTACACAGAACATGTAATTGGTCCAGGTTTAATCTATAATTAATAGAATAATATATTAAAAAATGGCAGATGGTCTTGGAGCCCTTCACACACAATGAGCAGCTACAGAGCTGCCCTCCAAAACACTGTCGACTTCAGGCTGAGGGATGGGGTGGTTTTTGGAGCTGGTTTTGCTGTAGGTAACACCAGTTGGCAAGAAGAGAATTTTAAGCTGAAGGACATGCTGGCTGATGCCAATCCCTGTTCATAGATGAGGCCGCTCTTGACAAAACACCACCTCTGGAAGTTAGCCTAGCAAAAAGGACCAAGGCACAGCCTGAACTCCTTTCTGTTGTGCCACTGCTTACCTGAATATAGCTTCCTTCCTGCCGCTGGCTGAACGCTAGCGTGCTCAGAATGTAGAAAAGCTTCCGGATCTGGCATGGATTCAGCTTCTGTGTAGAGTCTAAAATAGTCTGTAAAAGAGAAGCCACAAACTAGCCCAGATGTATCAAAAACCCCTTTCCATGTTCCCAATAATACACTAACTGTCAAACCAGGGGAGCCAACTAACTTTACCTTTTATGTACATACAAGAAAAAGCTGCGTTCAAATTAAATAAATATAAATGCAGAACTATTGCTCTGGCTTCAATTATTACAGTTTGTCAGAGGCTGAATGGGAAAAAACAATCTGGCTACCAAAACATTTTGGGAGCACTCCCACCCCATTAGTGACAGCTACTTATCACAGCTTCTATCACAGGTTTGGTCACATCACTCAAATTATTTGACAAAAGGAATATTTTCTGTTAATATTTCCATTACAAGCCCTGTAAGGGCCAAGTTGTTAATAATCTAGGGGTTGAATTTTCTGTGCTGGTTGGCATCCTCTGGATAGCTCTTCTTTCAGTGCTTTAGTGAAAACCATCCAGCTGTTTCCCAGAGCCACGCTGGCTTTCCTACCACGGTAATGCCACTTTGCTGCCATTATTTTTCTCCTACTACTGGCCAACCTCAACCAGGATTTAGAGGGAGGTACTGCACTTGACAGGATTAGATAACCACTTTTGCAACCCTCAAGAAAATTCACCCAGTTTTAAGATTACAAAATAGCTGTTTGGGAAGATGATTTGTGCTAAGATCTGCATGTTCTCTCTGTGCTGGAGAGGCTCCAGCTCAGTGTCAAATATACCAGGCAGCTGCTGTACTACACTACAGCACACGGCAGATCTGCTACAGGTCACTGGCCAGTGTCCCCACCAGCTCTGAGATGCAGGCCAAACACTGACCACCACCAGGCCTGGAGGTGTGGCCAGAGCACTGATCAACCTGTGCTTCATATACAACCTTTGGTAATGCATCAAACATCGGCCCAGAGAAACCAAACTCTGTAGATCTGCCAGCACAAGAACGTGCAAGGAAGGTCAGGAGGAAGGTCAGCAGGTCTTGGCAGACTGCAGTGAGCAAGTACTCCCCGTTGCACTTCTAACAATGCACTCAGTTATGAGCAGAACTTTGAGGTTATTTCCTTCAAGGACTACTTTCAACCCTGATTCTTATCACACCCTCCTCTGCCAGGAGGCAAGTGAGTCCCATTTCTTCCTGTTACACACATGGAATGTGACAGATTGCATTGCAAATTCTTATGGCAGATCTTAATGTCTTTTTAGCATAGTTGAAGCAAGTAATTTAAATTCAACAATCAACCAGCTAAACAGCAAAAAGTGTATCACTTTCCCACAGCGTGTACTTAAAACTACCGAATCCACCGACACCAAGAAAGCATTACAAAGTCAGGAGGGTTTGGGGGGAATACCCATATGCATACTCTGCAAGTGCTCTGAAATTCAGGGTGTCCTTAAGCTACAGACCACCACAGATGAGGAGTGTTCAAGGACAGCACTGCTACAGGCTTGCCTGGCTGTTCTGCTCTTCCCTCAATCTCCACTTTTACTACTTTTGGAAGCAGGCAACTGGGCGGAGCTGACCCTGCTTGTCAGTCTGAGGAGCTAAGAACTCTTTTTTTTTTTCTCCCCATTGAGTATTTTTTTCTTTTAAATTTTAGAACACAAGTCTAAACTTGTAGCCAACTCCTGCCAGGAGTTCTGGTTTAGGATTTAAATAATGGCTAAAGGACTGTCAGTCTTTCCATGTGGTAGAACAAGCAGTCCACAAAGCGGGCAGGTTTTTGCCAAGTATTTTAAATAGTTCATGTTAACAAAGACAGCATTTTCCTTCCATCACAGGTGTCATTCCGTGCCTGAAACTTAAGCATTCTCCAGTTCTCTTTTCCTAGCTTAAAACCATTACTCCTTGTCCTATCACTACAAACCCTTGTGAATAGACCCTCCCCTGCCTTCCT
>JAVSBS010016483.1:13741-27960 GCA_033124195.1 Coracias cyanogaster | reverse complement strand
GAGCCATCTCTGTCTGTTGTGTCCAGCAGGCGATGGTGGCACCACAGTGGGCAGCGGAGGAGCTGGGACCACAGGAAACTCTGGCAGGAGTGTCTGAAAGAAGACTTGTGAGGGGCTGTTGCTGAGTTCAGTGCTGGCCTGTGTGACCAGGCAACTGATGGCAGCATCCAATGATGATGGCTGAACCGGCACAACATGAGGGAATGGAGTTTATGCTCCTGTCCGAGTGACACCACCGTGACTGAATGCAGCTTTCACTTCAGGCAGGTGTTTTCTGGAGTGACTGCACTTGGCTTTTGGAGATCTGGGAGGTGGAGACCTGTAGACTGTGCTTCCAGAGAATGAACGATCACCTTGAAACTGAAGTGAGCTGTCGGTGTCTTTGGGAAATAGTCCTAAAGATGGACGTGTCCGTAGGGAATTGTAATGCCTGATACCGAAGCCTCTGCTCTTGGAGCACACTGGGAAGAGTCTCGGTAACAGCTTTTGGTCACGTCTTGTGACTGACTGATTTTCTGTGTGCCCCTACAGCTGCTATCTGAGATGATCACAAGTATTCTGACTACTGCTGCAGGGCTAGAAGAGGATCTGGGATGCTGCAATTCAGATCAGAAAGGTGTATCCAATTGGAAATTCTCATCTTGGGGATACAGACTTTTTTTTTAAGCTGCTGAATATTTGAAACAGCAGATCCGGGCTTTTCAGCATCACTGAAACCTTTTGTAAGCCCTAGCAGCTTAAAACACACACAAAACAAGTCTAAAAGGGAAAAGGAAAAATTACTTATTTAGTTCAGATCTACTTAGGCCTTTGAAATCTAAGAGCCTCTGTAATTAACAAATTCATTAATTATCCTGCCTTATGCAAGGAAGGAGAAGTTGCTCCAGCAGGAAGGATTTATGACACAGCTCATCCTGAATTAAACTGTTAATATTGCATCTCTACTGAAAAATTGCTTGTACCTGTTACTTAGTTGTTTCAGGACTTTGGGGATAATGCGCTGGTTTAAATGTTCATGTTTAGCGGCAGTAAAATATTTCTACTGCTCTGGTTATTTCATGCTTTGGGGTGAAATACTTTTGGATAAAACTTTTATCATGAGGTTCTTAAGATTTTATCTTCATGGAATTACGAGCTACCAATTTTAGTATGTTCTTAGTGTGTATTTGGCAAGAATAACCACACAAAGCAAGTGAGGAATTCACAATAATGTGGAGGGTAAGTTGAACGAACATGACATTAGTAATTTTTGATGTCAGTTAATGTGACAGTTCTGTAGGAAAACCACTCTTTTCTAATAGGAAAAATATTGAGAATAGACATGTATGACTGAGTTGGACTCAGACTAGATTTTAAAGCTTAAGCTAAATGCAAGCATTAGTAGCTTTGGATGAAGTTAGTCCGTGTTATACCATCTTAAGCATAGAGTCATAGAATGGTTTGGGTTGGAAGGGGCCTTAAAGGTCATCTAGTTCTAGTCCCCCTGCCATGAGCAGGGACACCTTGCACCAGACCAGGTTTCTCAAAGGCCTGTCCAACCTGGTCTTGAACACCTCCAGTGATGGCGCATCTACAACCTCTATGGGCAACCTGTGCCAGTGTCTCACCACTCTCACACTGGAGAACTTCCTTACATCTGATCTAAATCTCCCCTCCTCCAGTTTGAGCCCATCACCCCTCATCCTATTTACAAGCCCTTGTAAAAAGTCCCTCCCCAGCTTTCTTGTAGACCCCTTCAGGTACTGGTAGTTGTTGTTTTTGAGACTAAAGCAACCATTGTCCATATTTAACATTAAATGCAGGATGATCTCTTTGTAGCCTGTATTTTATCTAATATATCAAGTAGATAACGTTCTCTTCACCAGAATCCATGATGATCTGTGGCTGTACTTTACCCATGTGATAGGTGCTTATTGCATTTTCACTGTGGTTTTTTTTTGGCTACTAACAACATGTTGGTAACAAGCTGGAGTGACTATGACGTTTTGATGCAGAAAGAAAATGTAAGGAAAAAAAACCGGTTTGTTTTGTCTGCTTTGAAATGTCACTGTATCCTATTCCTGCCTTCTCTCCATCAGGAGGGTGGGAGAAAGGTTTCAATTCCCACTTGACACAGAAAAGGAAGCTTGCAGAGGGTGGAAGCAAGGACAGGCGGCCTGGGGAGGAATACAGAGGAATTGTTGGAGCAGCTAGGTGTCAGGTTGGGAAAGCTAAAGCCCTGGTAGAATTAAATCAGGCCAGAGATGTCAAGGGCAACATGAAAAGCTTCTGTAGGTATGTCAGTGATAAAAGGAAGGCTAGGAAAGAAGTGAGGCCTCTCCAGAAGTAAACGGCAGATCTGGTTACCCAGGATGTGGAGAAGGCTGAGATACTCAATGACTGTTTTGCCTCAGTCTTCACCAGCAAGTGCTCCGGCCACAACGCCCAAGTTGCAGAAGGCAAAGGCAAGGACTGGGAGAATGAAGAACCACCCACTGCAGGACATCAAGTTTGAGACCATCCAGGGAATTTGAAGGTGCACAAGTCCATGGGACCTGATGAAATGCAGCTGCAGGTCCTAAGGAAAACTGATGGACGAAGTCACTACGCTGCTATCTGTAGTATTTGAGAAGTCATAGTGGTCTGGTGAAGTTCTAACTAATGGGATAATGGGAAATTGAAAGAGGATAGATTTAGATTGGACAAAAGGAAGACATTTTTTTATGATGAGGGTGGTGAGACACTGGCACAGGTTGCCCAAAGAAGCTGTGGATGCCCTCTCCTTGGAAGTGTTCAAGGCCAGGTTGGATGGGGTTCGGAGCAACCTGGTCTAGTGGGAGGTGTCCCTGCCATGGCAGGGGGTTGGAACGAGATGACCTTTGAGGTCCCTTCCAACCCAAACCATTCTCTAATTCTATGATCTGAAGGTGGACACCTAAGGAGGGCATGTAGCCAACGTTAGAAGTTTGTGTGACTACAGCAAAGCCACTCGGTGCAGAATGGGAATAATTTTACTCTTACCAGGACAGGGGTTTGTGATTGACCCCTGCAAAGTGTTCTCCAGGGTCTGTGATAAGGAAGTGGACGGTGAAAGCGGTGTCAGCAGGTGCTTTGATCAGCACAGGGGAATTTGTTGAAGCCGCTTGTGTCTCTTCTGCGCTTGTATTTGCTCTCTCAAGGGGCAAAGGAAAAAGCAGAGAGCCTCAGGACGTAGCTGCCATCCTGCAGCCATCCATCTGTGAGGATGAGGGGCAGAAACCTCCTCAAGTGCCGTGAATTTTGAGGAAGGTGGGGAAGCAGGGGTGAGAAACACCTTCCAGGTCAGTGCTCGTGGTGGTGTGGACCAGCAGAGCTTTCGGGCAGCAGCTCATCCAAACTAAAAGGAATTTTAACTACTAAAAGGAATTTTAACTACATACGCTGGGGAGCAGCAGCCTCCCAGCACACACCTTCGTGCCCCCCAGTCCAGGCAAACGCTGCTCCGCAGTTCGGAGAGCAACGGGGGCAGGCAGACGGCCCTTGGGCTGGGGAACCTCAGGACATGCAGCCAGCTCAGGCTTCTTTTTCCACCTGGCTGGGAAAGGAGAATTGTGAGGCTGGGCCACCCAGCCCCAGAGGGCTTTGTCAGCGTTGTGTGGAGAGAGGAACCAGCCGCCGGCCCCGCCTGGCGCTTCCCTTTGTGCCTTTGCTGAGCTCTGATCTTACAGCGTCCAGCGCCCTGGGGAGGGAACCACTCGCAACCAGGGCAGACGGCTCCAACCTACTTTCACCGAGTTTTGCGCAGAAGGCAAATCTTGGAGGCTTCAAAGCTTCCACATCAGCAAGTTGCCTGACAAGCGCCTTCTCTGACGTCTTGTCAAAGAAATGCTGGTGTAAGGGAAGCAGGGAGGGTGTTCTCTCCTATGTGGAGGTGTCCAACTTCTGCATCACAGTCAGGAACAGCTCATCTGTTGCCCCTTTCCTTCTCCCCAGCCCTTCAGGCCCTGACCAACCTGCTCTTTGCCACCTTCACCACCCCCCAGCTCCCATTTTGCCATCGTACAACCATGGTGCAGGTGCCTCTGCCCCACAGTAGACGTACATGCAAAGCAGCTCTTGTGATGGGGGGAAATTGGCTGGTCTCCCATCTTACCACAAACAAATTCATGTTTCTGTCACATGATATCCATAGAAGTGTCACAAAGAGAAACCAGGGTGAGGTTGCTCTCCGTGACCTCCCTCCAGGAGAACTACTGGCCCCTTTTGAGCTTCTCTGCTCTTGAAGAGCCACAGGCTTTAAGACCACCCTTGGGTGACAGTGCACAAGGTGCTGCAGGACTCAGCTGGTCCACCTGCCCTGGACCCTGAAATCAGAGCAGGGAGTTGAAGGGAACCAGGTTCTGCATCAACCAATTGCTTCACTGATGCCAGCTGTGAAGATCCGCAATGTACTTCTACAAGGAATCACAGGATCATTAAGGTTGGAAAAGACCTCTGAGATCACCAAGTCCAACCATCAGCCCAACACTGACATGACCACTAACCCATGTCCCAAAGTGTCAGGAACATCAGGCCCTCTGGAAACCTCCACAAACCTTCTTGGTAGGTGCCTCCTCTCCTCCGCGTCTCTACACACACACACCCCTCTTCATACACAACATCACCAGGTTTACTAGTGGCTTTACAAGCATCTACGCACTCAACAAAGCATTCCTTCACCTTGCAGTTGTGCCAGCTCTTTGTAAACCCTTAATACTCTTCCTTTTGAGCCTGGCAGAGAGCCAGGCCACCTCTACCTACACTGTTTGCTGTAGTTTATAGCTCACAACTCCTAAAGACGACTATCCTCCCTCTCCCCTAAACCTCTACCCTTCTGAGTCATGCTCTGCACAATGCCTGAAGTCAGCACTTCACACAAACCAGCTGAAGCTGGTCTCCAGAAAAAAAAAAATGCAGACACACGCATCCAGAGCAGGGAACAAGCGACCAGCCAGGACCTGCAGCCTTGGCAAAGGGCAGAGCGAATTTGCTGGTGACAGCACCAGCTAGAAACGCAGATCAAGAGAGAACAGGAGAAGCAGAGCAAGCTCTCCGCTCTCCACCTCCCCCGAAGGCAAAGAGCCGTGTTTGGGACACCAAGTAGTCACCTGGGAAACCTGCAGCGGGGGAAAGGCAGGCCCAGCACAGGCTTGTTTTTCCCTTTGCATTACTCTAGTCTTCAACCTACAGCCCAGGTAGAAACGTTCCTTGGCCTTGGGAATCCCCCCCGAGATGAGTTTTGCACTGGTGTTATTCAAGGTCAGAAGAGATTCCTACTCTGAGCATCAACAAACCCTCAGGAGAAGAGAGCTCACCAACACAGAGGCCAGGAGGTACCTCAGGAGTAATTTGATTCCTGAGTCTTATCCACATTTCATAGAATCATCTAGGTTGGAAAAGTCCTTCAAGATCATCCAGTCCACCCATAATCCTACTCTACCAAGTCCGCTGCTAGACCATGGCCCTCAGCACCACATCTCCATGGCCTGGAAACCCCTCCAGGGATGGTGGCTCCACCACTGCCCTGCCCAGCCTGTTCCAGTGCCCGACAACCCTTTCAGGGAAAATTTTTTTCCTAATGTCCAACCTAAACCTCCCCTGGTGCAACTAGAAGTTGGTTCCTCTTGTCATATCACTTGTGACAAGAGACCAACCCCCACCTCTCTACAACCTCCTTTAAGGCAGTTGTAGAAAGCATTTACTCTCTTTTTACTCCTCCATCCTCTCCCAAGCACCTACAAGGCTCATCACTCCTGCCAGGTCCCTGCTCCACGAGCCATGGTCTTTCAGACAGTATCTTCCCCACTCAGGGCTCAATACTTCATTCCACATTGCCATGGTCTCAGGTTCAACACCTCTGCTCTCATAGGGCCTGAGCACTGTCACGGAAGAAGCCACATCATTTTGGAAAGTGCCACAAGTTGGTTGAGGCAAGGTAGAAAAGGTGCTTTCACAGGTCACCGTGGCTGCCCTGATCTAAGAACAGGGTTGACCACAGAAGTGATCTGCAGTGGGCTCAAAAATGATCCAGGGCAAACCAAAAGCAGTTCCTGGGCATCCCTCCTGAGCAACAACAACCCATCCCGGGTATTTGGAGGAGAGGACTAAGCAACACCTGTTTAAGTAATCATTAAGATGTGGAGTTAAAACTCAACCCAAATCAGTAAGGAATGCTCTGCAGGTCCTGCTCCAGGGGCTGGAGGACAATAAATAACTCAGCATCTGCCCTGCTTAACCACCCTGGACAGCAGGAGTCAGCACTGGTCAGACTGGGAACGTCCAGGCAGAGAACACAGAAGTGACTCCAGCAAATGAGTCCCAGGAGATCTGGGAGCCCTGGAGAACAGCCACCACACACGTTCCTGAAAAGCCCTCAGAACTTTCAATGACTGCCCAGTTAATTTGTTGCCTCCACACACAGGCAGCAACAAGGTCTAATCTCTGACGTAACACAAGGGCTGCCCTACAGAGGAGACCTCCCGCCCTGGTACTGTCACGGCACTGCAGCTGCAGAAGGGGTTTGATGTTCTCCAGGTAGAGCTTGACACGGGAGCCCACCAGGGCAGCTCGTGTCCCACTCTTGCTGGGTCACCTGCTCTGACGGGCCATGAAGGTGCTGGCTGCATTAGAAGGGTATGTCCAAAGCTTCACTCTCCTGGATGGTTTCTCCACGAAGAGTAAGGGAATTCTTCCCCAACGTGCAACCAACACGTATCCCTCACACTGGCCACTTCAGATGAGCTTTTCCCACCGCCACCTCACGTGCTTGAAAGTGATATTCTAGAAGGTAACAGATGAAAGGGACACGGAGGAAGAGGTGAGCAGTCCCAGGGGCCAGCTGGGAGAGGAGCCGCCCTGCTCGCTTCCTTTTGATCTCCGCAGAGAACCCCACGGAGCTGCCCTGCTCTTTTGATGTGTCACCCGGCAGCGTGTTCTCTCGCCGAGGGCAGGCCTGTTGCAGCATGACTGCCCCTGGATTTCAGCTGCTGGGGTAGCAAAGCTGCATTTCAGCAGCTTCTGTGCGTTTCACAGACTTCAGAGTCTCCAGCTTGACCCCAAGGGTGGAGGGGAACTGAGAAGGCCAAGCAGGGACATTACCCTCAGCCTCAGCTCTAAGCAAACCCTTGTCACTCACACGGAAGATGCATCGAGCACCAGTGCAACAATAAAAGAAAATTAATTACCATGGAATCACGAAGCGCTCCGTACCAGGAAACGGAGCGGAGAATCTGCAGGGCCATGGCCAATCTTTGGCCCACCATATACGACTTAGCTGAAGGTGGTTTTAACCACTTCCAAAGGCACTGAACTAAAACGTGCTCTGCTATGGAGGGGTGAGTAACACCACTCCTTACCTCCCCTGCTCCCCAGCAAGGTCCCTGCACCACAGTGAAGGGCTTTAGAAAGTTCTACTGCTCCAAAAAAACCATTATCGCTCAAAAGAAAAACTTCTGCTCAGAGTCAAGCTGCTCTGTGAGGGATCCAAGGATGGAGCAAGTCAGGATAAAAGCCCAGGCAGCTGATAACGAGCGTTTTGTAAGTCTGACCTACAGCTGATTGCACTCGGGGCGTCTGGTCATAACAGACCAGGTCTGCGCAGCATTTCATATTCACCCAAGAGCTTCTCACACCAGCTGCCAGGTTATGCTCCCCTGTGAGACAGAGCGCAGGATCACAGGTCCAAGGAGAAGAGCAGCTCGCCCAAGTTCTGCAGCCAGCTGGTGACAAGCCTAAGAAAGGAACTCACACTCCTCAACCTCAAACAAAGGTCTTCTAGACTTGAGCACCTTCAGTTCTTGTCAGAGCATTATAACCACATCCCAACCCCAGATCATGATCCCAACCTTCCTTCTCAAGACCCCTTTGGAGTCCAAACCTACTGGGCAACCCAGCTCTGAGGTAACAAGGAACCTCCCACGTAATTAAATCCAAGAAACTCAAGCTTGAGCTGATAAGAGACTTGGTGGTGAGGCTTCTGCCCATAATGCTCCGAGGGATTTTTGTGCAAAGGCCTGTGGGAAACCAAACCTCCCCCCTTGTTGGCACAAGTGAATCCAACGAGAAAACTGAGGTGCCTGCAATGAAACCCTGAACGCTAAAGAACCTGCTCCATGGCAGGACTAACAACCCCCCACACTTCTCCATCTGTCAACTTCTCCACTAGGTCAGAGACTAAGCCTTGGAGGCTCCAGGAGCCCGTGTTCACCCAGGTGTCAAACCAAAGCGTCTGTGGCTGAGCTGCATCCACGTCCACAACCAACAGGGCACATGGAAGCGATCAGCGAATCTTCTTGATCCCTTCTGACCTACCAAGCCCTCCTCACTGCACCAAGGCCAAACAGGACCAGCCTTCAGCGCAAGTCCAGAGGGAACCTCAGACTCACACTTTGGGTTTGTAACTGCTTTTCCCCACCAAGCCCAGCCCAACCCTACCAAAAGGGCTTCATTTCCTCACGCCACCAGCTCACCCAACAAACGAAAGCTTTGCAGGAGAACTGGCTCACCCCGGGTAGAGAACAGACACCACGTGTTTGGTTTGTGGCTGCTCTTTCAGGTTTCCAGGCGGCCTGGAACAGATGTCCAGATCTCCATGGGTTGACACCTCTCACTTTTCTCCTTTAATTCCCAGGCAGCAAAGTGCCACAGAAAACAAGAATGAACTTGCCCTCAGCTGAGCGAAGGAAATCCGAAAATCTGCAGCTTCTGCCGTGGAAGCTTGTAGTGACAAGTCGCTGGGTTTCCAGCTAGAGGAAGCTGCTCATGGGAGCAGACGCGTTGCTGCCAACTCCCCGTTCCTCAAGCCGATTCCCCCACTCTTGGGCTGCTCACACACTCTGGGGAAAGTCAAATTAAATCGTTTTTAAGCCACGGCACCATTTTGAAATGCCGATGAACAGCATCTGCAAGGCTGTCGATAGCTGCACGGGGAAGAAGGGAAGGAGGCAGCAGGAGATAGGTGCTTACACCAGCCCTTTGCTCTGGCAGCTGCCAACTGCTGCTGTTGCACCATATTGACGTGCTCAATGTTTCCCCACCGAGTAGATCCCTCATACTCAGCCAGCACAAGAATCTAGGAAATTATGAAAAGTCTCTTAGCAGCTTGAGCACTGGGCTCAGGTTTGGGCGCCGCAGCGTAAGAGAGACATGGGGGGGCTGGAGCGGGTGCAGAGAAGGGCAACGAGGCTGGGGAGGGGGCTGGAGAACATGTCGCATGAGGAGCGGCTGAGGGACCTGGGGCTGTTTAGTCTGCAGAAGAGAAGGCTGAGGGGAGACCTGAGTGCTCTGAGCAACTCCCTGCAAGGAGGTTGTAGAGAGGTGGGGGTTGGTCTCTTCTCCCAAGTAACCAGGGACAGGATGAGAGGAAATGGCCTCAAGTTGGAGGTTGAGGTTGGATATTAGGAAGAATTTCTTTACTGAAAGAGTGGCCCAGGGCAGTGGTGGAGTCCCCATCCCTGGAGGGGTTCAAAAAACATGTGGATGTGGCACTTCAGGACATGGTTTAATGGTCATGGTAGTTTTGGGTTGATGGTTGGACTTGATGACCTTAGAGGTATTTTCCAACCATAATGATTCTATGATTCTATAAATCCCCCCCAAATAGCTTAATTTTCCTTGTCTGATTTTGTTGCCCATGAACACCACAGAAGCCACGTGAGCCAAATGAGAAGCAGCATCAGGTGCAAGGGTGTCACACTCTGCACCGAAACCACCGATGTGTGGCTGCATTTTAAAACTACTCATTTATTGAAGTTTTAATTCACCGCGCTTGCTGTTTGGGATGACTTACAGGAGCGGTGGGAATGCAGCTGGGAAGGGGATGCTGTGGGGCTCCTCCTTCAGGTACCTCTTCATGGAGCTGCCAAAAATAAGAACATACCCAGGAGCAAACGAAAAGTGCGTCATCAGTTGGGCCCAGGGGCTCGTGGTGTCCTGGGAGGTTATTTCCCAGCGTGGTCCCGTTCCCCTCTCCCTTTTTCACCTGTACCGCTTGGTATTGATGAGCCAGTGCACAAAGTCCTTGGCCTTCATCTTGTCCAGGTAGCGGGTGAAGTCACTGGTGAAGGTGCCTTCTGAGTGTCGCTTGATGTTCGATGTGAAGCTTTGGGCACTTTGCGATTCGTGCGATCGCCATCTGCCCAGGAGAGAAGGATGGGGGAAGAAAAAGAGGCTTAATGCCCATCATGGCATCTTGCACCGAGGTCCCCAGGCAGGGGCTGAGTCCTCTAAAATACTTTATAATAGAGAAAAATAATTTTTTTGTTTCAGGAGGGTCTGCCAAGCCTGGCTAGAGTTGTTCCAGACATCAAATATATGCAATATCCTACCCCATATGATTTTCCCTACGTCTTGCTTGGCAGTGATGGGTTCATGCCTCCACCCTGGTCCCTCCCTGCTGCTCCTGGGAGTGGGCATGGTGGTTCCCCGAGGTTTTGCTCAACCTCTCCAGCTCCAGGATGGAAAGATAATGTCGACGTTCATGGCAGAAGGTCCCCAAAGGGTTTTCCCTCCCACGTGGCTGCCGGTGCAGAGCAGGGGGCTCAGCACCAGACCCAAAGCATCGCCCATCCTAGCTCTGCCCCACTGCGTCCCCGGAGAGCCTGTCTCTGCGCTGAGAAATCAGGAGGAGGACATGGCAACGTCCGTGCGTGGGCTGGTAGAGAGCCTGGAGGGAGCTTGTCTGGATAAATACCAAAGAAGCAGGCGCGTCGCAATCGCTCGGGAGCCGGCAGAGCAGCGGGAGCGGAGAGGGCTGAGCTGCTCTTGACAGCCCCTGCCCGCACCAGCCATCTCCCCGGGCCAGCTCTGCCAACGCCCCGTACCTGGATGCGTCATCCAAGTCCTCGGGGCCCATCTGCCACCCCGCCGGGATCAGCACGGCAAACACCAGCCCGGAGACATACAGCCACCGTTCCAGCTGCATTTGTCTCTGGAGAAGGAAGAAGTCAAGATAGAAGCATCCAGGGCTGCAGTCACCATTGACCCCACCCCAACCCCTGTGGGAGCCCTCGCAAGGTGGCCAGGGACAGATCCAGCATGAGACAACCTCCTTCCCAGGTGTCTTGGCAGCATTTTGATGGGTATGGGTGAAAACTGTTTCCTCACAATTACCCATCGGCACATCCACCGCTGCTTAGGCGCCGGCACGCAGCTGCAAGAACGGTTGTGTATAATCTACAGATAAAATTCATTGCAATAAACCTTATCGCAAACCTTCCCTTTTCTATCTAGGAGCAATATTTCTTGAGCTTATCACCAGAGTGCTGGAGAAACTTTCCCGACTGTTAGCTGCTCAGAAAAGCACCTTTCAGAGGTGTTGATTAATTAGAGTTCTACCTTTCTTAACTTTGCTGGATGCCTTGGCAGTTAACGGGGTGGGGGGTAAAACGCCAGCCCCCACCCTTTACTTGCCAAAAATCCAACTCGTGGTTGCCCATCACCAAACACTTTCCTTATTCTGGTTTAATTCCTTTCATAGATCGGTAGCAAAGAAGGGAGGAAAAGGCACTTACCTGCTGCTCCCCTAAAAGCAGGATCCTGTTTTGCTCCTTCAAGCTGGTTGTGGCTGAACTCTTCTCCTTCCCAGCGCTTTTAAGCTTGTTAGCAGGATGCTGAAAGCTGACGGGTAGGTCATCGGTCCTCCTGGTTTTAGTTGGATGGGTCATTATGAATCACTACAGGATTTTTTAAGTGGGGCTGTTGCAAAAAAAAATACAGTTGTTGCCATATTTTTCAGCTCGTGCCTTCAGTGAGGGATTTTTGTTGTTGTTGTTTCTCTTCTCTTTTCTAGTTTTTTCCACTTCTTGGACCAAAGGGGTGACCTGTGGGCTTCCTCCTTTCAGGTGAGGTGGCTCCTTGCTGCCACAGTGCATCTTGCATGGACAGATGATTTCTCTGCCCAGAGGGCTGCCCTTTCAAACGCCTTTGGTTTGAATTAAAGAATATTAAGAAGGAAGGTATGTAAAAAGTAAAAGAAGCCTTTGGATACCCAAGCACCTGCTGCCGCTTCCTGTGGTGTAAAATTCGGGTTACAGCTCATGAGCTGGATGGACACCACTTTTGATCCAAGCCTAGTTTTGTCCCCAAAGGCCAGGTCAGAAACTGGGGCTGTTCACCATAATTCCTTCAACATGGGTGTGACAGGAGGCACCGTGGGTGGCTGCAAGTCTGGGTCAATGTTTTTCCCCATGGGACACCTGGACTTAGTCCAGGAGCTGGAGGAACATCTGGAACTCATCAGGCCAAGGACAATAGTTTTGCAGGGGCATCTCCTGGGAACTGGATTAATTTTTTTAGAATCCTTGGGTCCAGTAAAGGAAAATAGGCTTGTGAAGAGCACAATCAAGGGTAGCCTTAAAGAACCAGACCTGGCCCAGGAGGAGAGGATGCTGACAGCTCCAGGTGGACACAGAGCAAAGCCCTGAAGATGTTGGCAGGTCTGATGAGCTTTGGAGGATTGATCATTCCGAGGATTGATGGAAGGCTGCATTTCTGGGGCAGTTTTGAGCTATTTGGGGAGCTCTTAACTGAGGAATGTCTACGGTTCAGTGCCTGGGGGAGTAGATGTACCCTTTTCACAGAGGCATGGTCAACGGGCAGAGAAAAGCAAGTCCTAGGAAGCTGGGCCATGTTTCTTCCTCACCCAACACCAGCCACCAGAAGAGATGAGAGCTCCAAGTCCTGATTTCTCTGACACTTACTGTCCTCTCCTCCTGGGACCTTTCTTCTTGTGGTTGGGTAATTATTATTATTATTCTACCAAAGAGATTTCTGTAATTATTGTCACTGTCAAAATACGGCTGGTGTTCAGGGGACACTCATCTTGAAGAGCCTTTTAATCAGGGCCAACAATGACCTTACGAGAAAGCTTGACATCAGAGAAGGAAGGTAGGAGACTAATTAGCTCAACCTTCAGAGGAGAGGGCCAGATCTCCCACCCATCACTTGGACGGGATATTTATTAATGCCACCAAATTAGCTCATGATGACACTGTTTGCATTGTCCCCTTGGCCCAGGAAGACACACGAGCTATCTGCAGTGGTGGGGGCTCAGGAGAAGAGAAATTCAGCTCAGCCAGCAAAATGCTTGTCGTGTTGCTTCTTGGTTTTCTTAGTTGTGGCTCCTAGTCTCAGAGTGGGTTGGAGAAATGTCTTACAGGACACTTTCTCCGCTGTCCACAGGTGATTTTCACCAGCCCGCTGGGATGTGACGGTCTCCTCTTTCCCAGTGTCTTCTGTGGTCTTCCCCTTTCCACCTGGGTTGAGCTGCTGGTGGCTTTCTTCCCCTGGAGGACTGCGCCACGGGGGCATAAACCCGTGTTTTAAGATGCACATGCAGATCTGGATTTTGCCTCATTTATGACTTGGTGAGGTGCTCATGGTCAGCAGGTGGCAGCCTTCCCCTGCCCATCCTTCCCCTGACCATCCTTCTGCCCATTCTTCCCCTTCTCACTCTTCCCCTGCCCATCCATCTTCTGTCCATTCTTCCCCTTCTCACTCTTCCCCTGCCCATCCATCTTATGTCCATCCATCTTATGTCCATCCTTCTTCTGCCCATCCTTCCCATGTCTGTCCTTCCCCTGCCCATCCTTCCCCTGCCCATCCTTCTCCAGCCCATTCTTCCCCTTCTCACTCTTCCTCTGCCCATCCATCTTCTGTCCATCCCTCCCCTGCCCATCATTCCTCTGCCCATCCTTCCCATGTCCGTTCTTCCCCTGCCCATCCATCTTCTGCCCACCATTCCCCTGCCCATCCCTCCCCTGCCCATCCCTCCCTTTCTCATCCTTCCCCTGCTCATCCTTCCTTTCTCATCCTTTCCTTGCCCATCCTTCCTCTGCCCACCCTTCAGCTGCCTCGCAGCCCCCTCCTCATTGCTCAGCAGCTCCTGGAACACCCAGCCTGTCCAGTCGGTCCCTGCAAGGACCAAAGCGATGAGACATCCCTCTCTTCAGGAAGAGAAGACCCCAGGCTGGAGGATGCTGTGGGTGGTATCGCGATGGTGCCACAGCCAATGGTTTGGTTTTTGTTCAAATCCTTGCTTTGGAGAAGCACCTCTGAGGACACAGAAGCATCCTGCGCCGATGGAGCATGGACCAAAGAAGTTGATAGGGAAAACTCCTGGACTGTACTCCATGTCCACCAGTCCTTAGATAAACTCATCGATACCCCAGCCAGCCTTTACTGCATGTTCCCTAGGTCCCTCCAGGACTGGCTGTGAAGCTGCC
>JAVSBS010016483.1:0-13731 GCA_033124195.1 Coracias cyanogaster | reverse complement strand
GCCCTGCTCACCTCTGCCAGTCTTGGTCTCAGCAAGCATGGGGACAGGCAGGAGGAGCCAGGCTGCTCTGATGGAGATGGTGGGACGTGGCCTTGCTGGGCTGTCCAAGATCAGGCTGGAAATGAGATGAGTTTATAGAATCATAGAATCATTAATGTTGGAAAAGACCTCTAAGATCATCAAGACCAGCCTGCTCTTAGGCGACAGACCTGCTGAGCCTCATTCTGCCACCAGCCAGCCCCTGCTTTGGGACTTGATTTCCCTGCCTGGTGTGATGGGGTCAGGCTGGCATGCCTTGGTGTCTCCATGCAACAACCTGAAGGCAACCACAAAGTCACCATAGATAGAATCATAGAATCATAGGGGTTGGAAGGGACCTCTGGAGATCATCTCATCCAACCCCTCTGCCAGAGCAGGATTGCCTAGAGCAGGCTGCACAGGAACACATTCAGATGGGTTTTGAAAGTCTCCAGAGAAGGAACCTCCACAACCTCTCTGGGCAGCCTGTTCCAGTGCTCTGCCACCCTCAAAGGAAAGAAGTTCCTCCTCATGTTTAAGTGGAACTTCCTACATTGAAGCTTGTGCCCATTACCTCTTCTCCTGTTACCGGGCACCACCAAAGACAGACTGGCCCCATCTTCCCAACAGCCACCCCTCAAGTATTTGTGTGCATTAATAAGATCCCCTCTCAGTCTTCTCTTCTCTAGACTAAAAAGTCCCAAGTGCCTCAGCCTCTCCTCACAGGGGAGATGTTCCATTCCTCTAATAATTTTTGTAGCCCTTCTCTGGACTCTGTCCAGTAGCTTCCTGTCCCCCTTGAACCGGGGAGCCCAGAACTGAACACAATATACTAGATGTGGCCTCACTAGGGCAGAAACAGCTCCATTAATACTGTCCTGTAGCTGCAGCTGCACTCAAACCAAGTGATGGTGAATTCTGGAAGGTTTTACTGCAAGTGAGGAGGAATAAAGGCTTTGACTTCACCTTCTTGGATCCTCTGCAAAGAGATCTTTGTTTCCCATGGAGGTGCATTTCAGGTCCAACCCAGCACAGAAGAGCAGGGGATGGAAAAACCTTCATCTGTGTGTGTGTCCCCCATGAACCAGCTCTCTCCACTCTCATCTTCCCCATGGCTGAAGGTGTTTGTGGCCTCCTCCCACCCCACCACAACTGGAGGCAATTCTATACCTGTGCATCAGAGTGTGCAGCCTCTTGCTGGCACTGGCTGCTGCCAAGGCATAACTGGGCAAAGAAAGACCTCCTCAGGTAGTGGTTTAACCTGAACCAGCTCCTCCAGGGTCACACCGCGTCCGTGGTTTCAGTTTCAGCATCTCTGGGGTGTTTTTCTTCCTGTGTTTTGCTTTACGGGTGTTTAAGAGCAGAGGGAGGGTCATTAAAGAAGGACATTCTGCCTTCCCAGCGAGGTATTTTGGCGGCTCTGAAGAGACATGGATTGTTTTCCTGCCTCTTCCCCCCTTTTTCATGCTTTTTAGGCAGGAAACAGTATCTGCCTTTGATGCTGCAGGGTTGAGGTCCTGCAGCTTCCTGGCTTGTGCTCGTGGCTGACCCTTGATGCCAGGGAGGAAGCGTATGGTGGGATGCAGAGTTGGTGCTGAGCTACTCGGCTGGCTGTGATGAGCTCATTTGAAGCCATGAGCCCTTAAGAATAGGGGTCGATGCCATGGAGCCCTTCCCAAAATCAAGCTCAGGCTGCACCTGACCTCTGGTGGATCTCCATTTTTGATGAATCTGTTATTTTTCTCCCTTTGCTGTTAACACAGCAGAAGGAAACGGGGTGAGATCCCTCTTGCCCCCAGCTCCCATCACTCTCCTGTCCGCAGGCACCTTCCACGAGCACTATATGTCCATGATATACGCAGAGCAAGGCTAGCTGTTGGGTGCCAAGGGCATGCTTCCTACAGGAGAAACTTGAGCATGAGCCTGGAGAACAGACAGCCCTTTCATTAGTGGATGGTTGGATGATTGGCTATTAGGAAGAAGTTCTTCACTGAAAGAGTGTTTTGGCCTTGGAACAGGCTGCCCAGAGCAGTGGTGGAGTCACCATACCTGGAGGGGTTCAAAAATCGAGTAGATGTAGCACTTTGGGACATGGTCTAGTGGTCAGGGAGGTGTTGGGACAAAGGTTGGACTTGATGATCTTAGAGGTCTTTTCCAACCTTAATAATCCTATGATTCTATAAGAAACCAGCTTCCACCCAGGCCAGGCTGGGAAGTGGGTGAGCTGTTGGGGCTTGCAGGCAACACCCACTGGGGTCAAGCATGAGGCTCTCACATGAGGGATCTGGACACCTGGTGGGTATCCAGCTATGGTGACACTGCTGCAAGAGTGTCCCTCTCCTCCTCATCTGTGGGAGCACCGCTGGTCATTGGGGATCACATGAAGGCCTGGTTAGAGGCTCAGTCCTTTCACCTGGGTTAACTACTGCATTTCACCGCCTTTGACTATGACTCCAGCAATCAGGCTCGGCAGAGGACGCTGGGTGGTGGAGCAGGATGTGGGACACCTGGTTGAGCCCTCACTGCCTACAAAGCCTGATGCTCAGCCCCTCTATCGCTTTTGGCCCTGCAAGCCTCCATCCCTCCTGCTCCTCCTTGGCTGTCCCTTGCTTCCCCATGTGCTCTCAGCATGATGTCCTGCAGTGGAAGGTGGGTGCTTCCCGTTGGCTTTTGGAGGACAGTAGTTGTTGTGCGCTGGGTCAGGTGCTTTTAGGTGCTTTTGAGCAAGCTGTGGGTACGCTGAGCAGGCTCGGAACCCTGGCTCAGCACCAAGCAGCTGCTGGTTTGTGCTGGGGTCCTGTGGGAGCTGAGATGGAGCGGCTCTGAGCAAGAGAAGCTGTGAGTGTGTGGGGAGCTCCTGGAGTGATGCCAAAGGGGTTGGGTGGTTGTGAGAAGGTTTAGCTCAACTCCTTGGTGGTTATGTAGGCAAGCATAACCTGCAGCCTGCCAAATCCTGATTAGGGTTAGTGTGGTTTTTTTAATTACCCTCCTTTACTGGAGACAAAGGGAGATGATGGTTAATGGTTTATGTCTGTTCAATGTCCCCTTGGTGTTGACATGTGGAAGACTTTATCAGGTTTCATTTTTTTACCTGCCTCTTCTTCCTGCCCATAATGCCATAAAGATCCTGTAGACCCTCCATCCTTGAAGGTGTTGAAGGTTGGGTTGGACGGGGCCTTGAGCAACCTGGTCTAGTGGGAGGTGTCCCTGCCATGGCAGGGGGGTGGAACGAGATGAACTTTGAGGTCCCTTCCAACCCAAACCGTTCTATGATTCTATGAAGCCACCGTTGTGCCTGGGCCAAAAACTCCTCAGCAAATGTGGCGGAAGTTTTCATTTCAACCTCTTGATTTCTGTGGCCCCTTCGCAGGCTTGAGAGTGATTAATTAGCCCTTGGCTCTTTAGCTTTGCAAAAAATCCCCTGTGAGAGACCTTCCTTGGTTGTTTGCAGTGGCTTTGAGTCTGACAGCAGTTGCTGGTAACCAGCTACTGAAACCTGATCGTGCCATAAATCAAAACTTCTTTGCATTCAAATGCAACAATTAATCCTGGGTGTGTTGGTGCAATTAGATGACAAATTATGCCTCAAGATTCACTTGCTTGTTTATGTAGGGAAGCTGTGTTTGCTCAGCCGGGGATGTTTGACTATGGTTTTCGATCTACCCCAGGGGACACCAAATGATGAACTTGGGGACTCGCACCCTGCTGCAGCTGCAGGATCCAGACTCTTTGGCCCCGGCTCCTTCACCTGGAGACTCAAAGTTTGTCTGCTCATTTGCACCGAGTGTTTATTGGCTCACTTGAATTCATAGAATCATTGAACGGTTTGGGTTGGAAGGGACCTCAAAGAGCATCTCATTCCAACCCCTTGCCATGGCAGGGACACCTCCCACTAGACCACGTTGCTCCAAGCCCCGTCCAACCTGGCCTTGAACACCTCCAGGGATGGAGCATCCACAGCCCCCCTGGCCAGCCTGTGCCAGGGTCTCACCACCCTCAGAGTGAAGAATTTCCTTCTAATTTCCAATCTAAATCTTCCCTCTTCCAGTTTGAACCCATCACACTTGTCCTATCACTACAGACCTTTGTGAAAAGTCCCTCCCCAGCCTTCTTGTAGGCCCCCTTCAGACACTGGAAGGCCACAAGAAGGTCTCCCTGGAGCCTTCTCTTCTCCAGGCTGAACCTGGCTGGATGCCTTGGGCTGCTATCTGTGGGTGTAACCTGGAGCCCATAGGAGACTTCAGAGAGAATACAGCAGTCCTTGCAGTGCTGGGACATGAACTAGTACTGGTGGTAGCAACCTGAGAAGCTTTGCAATCTCTTCTCCTCCATCCCCTGAGTTTTATGGATGTTTTAAAGACTCAACATCTCCTTAAGCTCTGTCCTGAAGTGGTCACTGACCCAACCGTAACCACACATCAGCTTCTAACCTGCTTTGGAGAGAGCTCCTGTCCCCACTGCAGCCACCCCAACAAACCGACCTTATAGTTTGCCCCTAAAGCCAGTGCTGTTGGTGAGGCAACTATGCTGAAGGACCAAAGGACCAGTTTTTTCCCTCTATTCTCTCTCGATTTCTCAAAGATCATTATTTGAAAGTCCTAAATGGCCAAATTCTTCCCCAGGAAAGCCCTAGAGTGGCAAGACCCTGATGTGGTCAGATTGGCCACCAGCCACTCCCCTTAGAGACAGGTCCTCACAGCACAGTCCTCTCCTGGTCTAACCAAGCTTGCTGTGGTCACTCCACAACCAGCCCAGGGGCAAACTGAAAACTTTCCACAAGTACTTTTTTTCCAGCTATGAGTTTTGCAGCTGTTGGGTTTTCATTCTGCCTCCTTCCCCTGTCCAAGATTTTTCAGTCTTCAGCAATCAGCAAAACAAAACAATAAAACGCATCCATTTGTGTATTTAGAGCCCTTCTGGAGGCACGCCAGAAGATTCTGAGGGAATCTCTAATGAAAACAATTATCTCGTTTGATTGTTTTCCACTTAAATTGAAAATAAGGGTTTTTTTCACCCGGCTACACAAATTATTCCCTTTTCTCCAGTGCTTGAGAGGAGCACATGTCCCAGTCCAAATGTGTTGTGGGAGAGAGGTCTACTCAAGTTCATCCTACGGGACACATCACATGCACATGTGCTACATGGACACGTCCAAGCTAGTGCTTGGTGGCAGTGGGAACTGCGCGACATTAATACTCCAGTTGTGGCTGGATTCTTGGATTTGGCCTGGTAGGATGCAAATGGGCAACCCCATGTGCTCATCCACATCCTTCAAAGCTCAGCAGGGACCCTCAGGTTGCCCCAGGGGAGGTTGAGGTTGGAGCTGAGGCAGAATTTCTTGTTGGGAAGGGCTGTTGCGGGCTGTTTGAGGCTGGGCAGGGCAGTGGTGGAGTCCCCATCCCTGGAGGGGTTTGGAAGCCGTGGAGATGTGGTGCTGAGGGCCAGGGGTTAGTGGTGCCCTGGCAGTGCCGGGGGAGTAGTTGGACTCCATAAGCTTAAAGGTCTCTTCCAACAGAAACTATTCTATGAAGAAGAGCTGCCATTGCTGTTAGACTTTCTTCTCATTGCTATTTCTTATTTTTCAGCCTACAAGGAGAAAATGAAGGAGCTGTCTCTGCTCTCTCTCATCTGCTCCTGTTTCCACACCCAGCCCCACCCCAACACCATCTACCAGTATGGAGGTACGTAACCTGCTCCTGACGGAGCTACAGCAACGTTTGCATGATGTTCCTGTGGCAACGTGGGAGCTCGTCAGTGCACTGGGTTGTCCCATCCCAGAGCTGCAATCCATGTCTCAGCTTGGGGTCACTCTGTTGAGTCTCCTTTCACAGTTTATTTTCTTAATGTAACCCACATTTTCCCAGAAGGAAGCAGCTTGCAGAGGCCATCTGCTTTGTGGCATACGAGAAGTTAACAGCAATATGGCCTTTCTGTAGTTATGCTGTGGATTTAAATTAATTGCACTGGCTGGCAGGGGCGAATCTGATCAGTAATTGGGAAATTTTGGAGATTCAACAAAATCACCCATGTCAGGACATGGGAACACTCTGATTTCTCTGTGAAGATCTCAGTACTCTCAGGTGAACTCTTTTCTCCTAGGAACGTTCTCTGTTCCACAGAGCCTCTGTTGTTTTTTTTCCCCCAAAGATATGGAGGTGAAGCAGCTGGATAAGAGGGCGTCAGGCCAGAGCTTCGAAGTGATCCTGAAGTCTCCTTCAGATTTATCTCCTGAGAGCCCAATCCTTTCCTCCCCCCCCAAGAAGAAGGACCTCTCCCTGGAGGAGCTGCAGAGGAGGCTGGAGGCTGCAGAAGAGAGGAGGAAGGTAACGAGATGTCCTGCAGCAGGAGTGGTTTCTGTGACAGGCACTAATTGCACCAAACCCTGAAACTGGCTTAGCAGGAGCAATCTAAAATGGCTGGAAACAGTGTTTTTATGCTTATTATATTCCATTATAAATTGCGAGATGAGACACGGGAGTTATGGAGTGAGGTTCTGCAGCCCGGTTCAGGCAAGGAATCAGACTCAATCATCATCATCCTCCTCATGTTCTTAAACCCACCCAGTACGAAGTCCTCTTGGTCCTCTGCATGTGACCTGGCTGTGGGGACAGTTCTCGCCAGCTAATGCTGCAGGAGATGTAGTGGTAGGTCACCCGCCAGACCGAGACTCCACACCTAAACCCAGCCCCGTGTGTCTAACAGCTGGCTGTGCCACCTTTGTTGGAAGTGCTGCAGAAAAGGTCTTCTGGTGAAAACTACTGAAAAGGGGAAAACCAGGAAAGTAAAACAGAGAATTGATGTTGGTGGGTGAGGGGAGAGCAAGCTGGAATAGTTCAAAAATGAGGAGGGAGGACTCTGTGTCTGCAGACACGTCATTCTGCCTTTTCTGAGCTGGTGGGCACAGTGTTGCATCACCTGCCCAGAGCACCAGCCCCAGCAGACATGACCCCAGAGCAGCAAAGCGGTGTCAAAGCAAGTGTTATGGGATGGAGGCAGGTGGCAGAGGGGTTTGGAGCAGAGGAGAGGGTGAGGAAGGCAGGGCGTTGGAGAAAGGTGGGGAGTTGAGGGCCAGCAGAGCCCCTTTGGTTGCCTTACACCTCTCCCGACGCCGGCAGACCCAGGAGGCGCAGGTGCTGAAGCAGCTGGCAGAGAAGCGGGAGCACGAGCGGGAGGTGCTGCACAAGGCGCTGGAGGAGAACAACAACTTCAGCCGCCTGGCCGAGGAGAAGCTCAACTACAAGATGGAGCTGAGCAGGGAGATCCGCGAAGCACATCTGGCCGCCTTGAGGGAGCGGCTCCGCGAGAAGGCGAGTGCGGTGGCCTGGGGGAGGGCTGGGGCAGGCACCCAGGGTGGGGCTTGGGGTCCGGTCTCCGCAGGGTCATCCCAGAGTGATGGGCACAGGGGAGCGGGTGTTTTGGTGCTGGTGGAAAGAGGGCTGTGGAGCAGCTCTGCTCCAGAGTGGGGATGTGTCCTTCGAGGTCAATAGAAGAAAATACCATCTGGCTGATCTTGGTAAGTGCAAGCTCAAAGGCACGGGAGTGTGTGCAGCCCATGTCCAGGCGCTGTGTGGCCAAAGGGCTTTGCAAAGAGGAGCCATGAACGTGTTCGCTGTAGGTTCACATCACCTCCAGGCTCCTGCGGATGAGATGCTTCGCTCCTTGCAGGTGTGACCCGCTGGCGGGGGGGAAACTGGTCTCTTTGGTTTTGTCTGGTGCAAGTCCTGTGTGCAGGAGAGGAGGAGAACAGAGACTGCAAGAGCAGAAAGTGTTAGCCTGGTGTCATCTCTCCCGTCTCTACAGGAACTGCACGCAGCTGAAGTTCGCAGGAACAAGGAACAGCGGGAGGAGATCTCTGGATAAAGGGCTTTTCTACACATCTAGCACCTGATTCCTGTTAACAAACCAACCAATCGACCAACCAACACATTTTATTTTGTTTGTCTAGATGCGACGTTCCGTTCTCCATCCCCCCCCTCCCCTGGTGTTCCTCCCCCAGCTACACGCTTCTCTATCTCTGCATCCTTAATCGTCAGTACTTGTGGGGAATCACAGATCATAGGGACCTCTAAGCAGAATAGCAACTAGTTCACATGAAATAGAGAATCAATCGATCAATCAGTCAATCAAAGAGCTTCTTTGGAGGGTTTTGTCCTTTTTTAAAAAAAAATATTTCTTAAACGGATGTAAAAGAAAACAAAATTAAGACATTAATAAATTCAACCAGCAGTGTCACGGGAATACGGATTTCTTATGCAGGGCTTTGGCTCCTCTTGGTGTTTGCTCTGAGCCAAATACCAGTTTCAGAGTAATGGGAAGTAAGTGATAATTTCTGTGCGAAGTGGAACAGGGAACAGCCCCGTGTTTGCCAGTGGCAGGAGAGAGATGAGCGAGGGGATGGCTCAGGAGCTGTCATGTGCAGAAACGCCTGTCTCATGGCTACACCCGGGCAGGCAGCGACCCAAAGTCCTCATCTCGGGGTGAGTCTTTGCTAGCCCGGGTGGCCGGAGGTGAGGGTCTCCACCCAGAGCTCGCTGCCAGGTGCCACGTCACGGCAAGTCCCTGTCACGGCAGGCACTGCCCGGTGCTCTTGTTGGCCGTGGGCTGAAGGAGCCGTAGATTGAGCCACCCTCTCCCCAGCAGAGCAGGGACTGAGCGGTTGTGGCCAAGCAGCTCAGGAGAACCACAGACAGCGATTCCATCCCCAGCTCTGCTGGGAGAGGGCACTTGGTCTGCGACTCTCCAGCGCTCCCAAACCACGAGATCTCCCTCCGGTAAGAAAGCACCTCCAATGAAGGCAGTGCATGGTTGTGAAATAGCCTTTTAGCGAACAGAATAGTCATCCTCCCCTCTTTCCAAAGATGGTTGTGACTCTTTGGTGCCATTATGGGACAAACACTGAGACCAGAGATGGCCAGAGGAGCCCTGGAGCTCTGGCTCATCTGCAGCACCCTGGCAGGATGGGAACACCTCCAGACCTGTGGCTTTGGATGACAGGGAGCTAAGGGGGAGCAGTCCTGCAGTAAGAGATGTCTCCGTGCTCATTCCTTCTCTATCTTCAGCTTTTCAAGGCCTATTTTGAAGAAAAAATCATCTCTTGAGGGAGGTAGGGATGAGCAGAGAGCATGTAAGCATGGCTGTAATGTCTGATCTAAATAGGTGACTGTCAAAGCCCGTGGACTTCTTCATCTTCTAGAGTCATGGCTTATGGAGAGCAGGGAATGGCCACCTTGGGGCAAGTGGGACCTCCCAGGACTCGGCCCTGCAGGAGCACGGTCCCAGGGCAAGGGCTGGCAGAGGAGATGGTGGAGGCTGCTCTCACAAGAGGCAGAAGGTAGCAAGGATTCTGCTCTGCCCAGCGCTTAGAGATCCCTGGTTGTTATTTTATGGGCAGACTGGAGCGGGGTTTTGGGGACATGGTGCCCGGGTGGTGTTTACACCGGGACGCCGCTCCCCTCTGCCTCGCGATGCTCCCTCCATCCTGGCTGCCCTCATGGACCCCGGGATAAACCAAAGGGGCAGCCAAGGCCCTGAGATGTTTAATTATCAGCAACTGGCATCCTCTGCGTGCTGTGGCTCCAAAGAGCCGTCCTGTGGGCGGGATGAGGGACTCCTGCGCTGGGCTTGGCGGGATCCTTGGCTGACGTGCAGAGGTGGGCATGGGCAGCTCGGCTGCGGGGCTCGGGCACAGCCCAGCCCCAGGCTCCCCGGGACCGTGCGAGGGCAGGCAGCGACGAGGAGCCAGAGCAGATGAGGGAATGAATAACGACCCCCTTGCCTCTCCACCCTTTGAAGAAGAAACCATCACTGGGTCTTGGCAGAAGCTGAGGTTTTCTGTCTACCCTGGGCTTTAATTAGGGAAAGAATTGGTGATGGCCTGGGGTGAGCATCAGGTGGTGGCAGAAACCTCATGGAAAGCCAAAGAGCAGATCCCGGGGCTCTTGCCTAACCTCCCCAGCAAGCCCAGCTGGATTCGGGAGGGATCCCTCAACGGCCACGGCTTGATATGAGGGGAATCTGCTCCTAAAAGGAAGGGCTACCTTACTCCCAACCCCCCCGCCCGGGCTGGGGCGAGGACAGGACTGTTAGAAATCCCCAGAAAGTGCTGTCAGTGACAAAAAAAGAGGATATTTAGGCCAAAGAGGGAAAAGAGAAGGAAACTGAGGGTTGAATTTCTTAACAGTAGCTAATGATCAGTTTATAGTAGCAGCTGTCTTAGATAAGCATCTGTGTAGAGCGCGGCATCACCTCCAGCATCCCCTCATTCATCTAGTGACGAGAAATTTTAAAAAGTCTAAAAAAAAAAAAAAAAAAATTTAAAAGTAATTTAAATGAAACGTTTGTGTGTAAGAAATGGTTGAAACTATCAAATGTCTGTGTCCCGCGTTGGTGGGATCTGAGAAGGTATCTGCGAGATATTAACCCTGTCCTCCTCTCTGTGGTGCTGAGTGTTTGCTTGGTGTGTAATTCTGACCTGGAGCTTGTTGTAAATACTGTTTTTAGTACTATGATTATTATGATTATCAGAAATGTTGTACTCATGAGCAGGAGTTGAAAACAAGAGAAGCGACCGTTTTTTACTCTCTCCTGGGGGCTCAGGAGGAGCCGGAGGCTGGGCCGGGTGAAGGCAGGGTGCCGGTGGGGTGGGATGCTGGAGCAGGGAGCAGCTGGAAAACCAGGGAGTCGGGAGCTGGAGGCAGCTGAGTCCTGCGGGCAGGGCGGTGAGAGCAGGGATGGGCTGCTCCTCCAGCTGGGAGGAGAAGGAAGGGCTGAGAGGTGGAATAGAGGTTGAGAGGTGATGCTTCATTCTGGTAGATTAATTTAGCGTTAACCCAAACCTCCTCCTGCGAGGGCTCCAGGCTGTTCCCCGCAGCCCCCGGGGGAAGCCGGAGGAGCCACAAGGTTTGGTGTATGCTGGTGGAGGAGCGGTGGGTGGCCGGTTGTGCTGGGTAGAGCCGAACTCCCCTAACAAACAGCTACTGAGTCTCTGGACTCGGTTCCTGCCTGATCTTCCCCCTCGGTCCTTTGTGCCGCCCCATGCCCGCTCTCCTGGCCAGCCTGGGTCTCAGGTGGGGACTTCTTCTTGCAATAGCTTTGCCTGGTGAGAAATCCCCTGGGATACGCACAGGAGAGCGGCCCAGCACACGGTGCTCATGTGGGTGTGAGCACTGGGAAACCCGTTTTTTTCTCACCTCCATTGGGTCGGTGCTGTGAGGGACAGTGGAGGTGGCTGGAAAACGTGTTCCTGCAGGGTCAGCTCCTGCGTCAGAGGAGCAGGGATGTGGAGGGAGAGTTTTGCATTGGTAACGTCAGGTAACTGCCGCCAAGATGCGTTGTGCCGAGGAAACCACCTCATCCATGGGGCCAGATGCTTTGGGTCTAGCAGAGCAACGTTTGCCCGGTACAGATGAATGTAGGAGGTTGGGGAGCTTGACATTTGTCCAGTGCTACTGGACGCTATCAGGGAAATGTGTGATTGCTTTGGCTGCGTGCACCAACTCTCATGGTTTCAGCTGGAAAAGGGGTGTCCACCCACCCACCCAGCACCCACCGTGGGGCTGGTGCTGCTGCTGCCAGCACCGAGCCCAACCGGCAGCACACCGGCTCCGGGATCACGGTTATTTCATGCCTTTCCATCTCCCAGGGTTGCTAACGGTTGTGTGCAGCAGCACCCTTCATGCCTCAGTTGAGACTAATTAAGTATCCTCATTACCATCCTTACCGTCCCAGCCTCCCTCATTCCCGGTCCATTCCCACGTCCGCGGTCGCGGACACGGCATGCAGCCCCCCAGCTCCTGAGGCCACCTTCCTTATGGCAGGGCTTGAGGTTCTTCATTGGTTCTGGTAGACGTTTATGAATCAACCTTTGTAATGGCAACTACCAGCCCCATTTTTGCAGCAGCTTGTGGACATGAGGCTTTGTGCCTGGCAGGGAGAGAGCAGCCCCGAGGCGGCAGCAGCCCTGCCCGGACCACCACCATCCGCAGTCGTGTGAGGGAGGAAAAACGAGATGGTGGCCATTTATTATGTACATACATGTACCTTTCCAAGAGCTCTCCTGGAGAAGGGCCTCTGACTCCAGCAAGACAGAGAAGCTGAAGCTAAATAAGTTCCTGGCCAACACCAAGAGCTGGGACAACTGGCCCTGAGCTGGGACAACTGGCCTCATAGCCCAAATCTGAGCTCTGCGCTCATGTTATCCCTCACAGGCCAGAGCCCAGCTCTGTCCATAAACAGGCACTTTCAAGGACGCTGGCTCCTCAGACTGCTTCTGGACCGAGCCTACCTTGCCTTATTATTTTTGAGTCATTAACCAACCTCGCTGTAACCCAGACGCGGGGTAACCTTTGAGTTGCCCTCCCAGGGGCGTTGGCAGTTCACGATTGCATGCATCCTACCTTGGGGGGTAGGTCGCTATCGCGGCTCCTTTTCAGCTTGCTTGCTTTTGCTTAGCCCGGCGTGACTCTCTGGCCCTGGCTCTGCAAAGCCTGTCTCAAGGGGTTCGTTGGATTCCCTCCCGTGGCGTTCTTCCCCTCCCTCGCAGCAGCTGTGCACACTCGGCCGTGCACACGCGCACAGAGACGCGTACGTGGAAGCGATATGTGCACATACACTCGAATACCACATGAAATGAGTCAGGGAATGGCTGTTTACGGTGCTAGAGATTTCTTACTATCCATGCTAGGGACGAGATGACATAAGTAAGACCAATAAACTCCACCTTTGTAGTTGTCTTTAAGTAAAGCAGAAGAGGGGCACTGGCCAACGCCTGTGCTCGGGTGCTCTGTGGTCCCCAGGGTGCTGGGATGGTGGGACCCGAGCGCCGGGGGCAGCCGGGCATCCCAGCCCCAGCATCCCCCGTGCCTCAGTTTCCCCACGCCAAGGGGACGCTGACGCTCCCCACCCCACGGGGACCAACGCGCCCGCCTCTCTAAAGCGCTCTGAGAATGGAAAGTGCCGAAGTGCGGAGTCACGGGAGGCAGCTGTCCACCCCAGGAGGAATACACCGGCCCGGGGCTGCAGGCAGAGGTTTGGAAAATGACTGCGTGGCTGTGGGGCTGAGCTGTAACCCCAGGGCTCAGCACCCTGGATGCCATCCCCGGGCAGGATTCACTCCTCTGGCCACAGCCCGGGCTGGGTGGGGAGCTGGGTGGGGTCGTGGAAGGACTTTCCATCACTGACAGAGCCTTATCCGGGTCCCTTCAGTCTACCGCGTGCATTTCATTGTCAACTTGAGGTTGTTGTTGTGCAAAAGAAGTGATGATGACAAAAATCTAAAAAAAAAAAAAAAAAGAAAAAAAAAGAAATAAACTTGGTATGAAACCACACGTGTCTGTCTCTCTCCATAGACTGGTTTAGTTCTGAGGCTTCTCTTTGTATTGTAAGAACACTAATAAAATGCATTAAATTGACCTAAAGATTTAACAAAATAGGCTGTAAGTATCTGTATGTGAAATGAGCACTTTGCACCCAGCAGAAAAGACCTGGAGAGCCACAGTGTGTTGCCATTCGCAGAGGAAAATAATACTAAAATGCTGAAGTGAGGGCACTGCCGAGCTCCCCTGTGCTGGGAGGGGGCGGGTGTGCAAGTCCTTCATGGAATCATGGACTGCTTTGGGTGGGAAGGGACCTTTCAAGGTCTAGTCCAACCCCCTGCAGGGAGCAGGGACATCTGCAACTAGAGCAGGTTGCTCAGAGCCCCGGCCAACCTCACCT
>JAVSBS010016482.1:0-16121 GCA_033124195.1 Coracias cyanogaster | reverse complement strand
GGTGCTGGGGTGGGGGGGAGGGATGCGCAGCAGGTTGGAGGGACCCTGGGCACCGTGTGGGCAGGAGGAAGCTGAGGAGGGAGGCTGGGTAGAGGACAAAGGCAGGTTGTGTCTGCTAGGAGAATGGTTTGTTCATAAAGGACCTGCTCAATACCGCTGAGGTAAATAAGGGCAGCTGGCAGCTCTGCTCGGCACGGTCCAGCCCCATCACTGGGATCTCTGGTGTTGGGCGCCCTGTGCCCAGCACTGGGCTCTGAAGAGCTCGGGTGCTGACACCGCTTCCATGGTGTTGATGGATGGCAGCATCCCAGACCCGCAGGTCTGGCTGGCCTTGAGCCCTGCTGCAAGAACAGCCCCGCTAAGGCTTTGGAGCTTTTCTCCAGCTTCATCTTGCAGAGACTTCATCGCTTCTACAGAACTCACTTCCATATGTTTACTGGGACGTTATGAGATAGCATCAATAATTAAAAATAAACTACAGTTGTCAAAACGGGTGAACAAACTGCATCTGGTGATGGATTACCCTGGCTATGCCAAACAGTATTTCCTCCGTTGGTTGCTAAGCCATAGATTTCATTATCTCACAGCGGGTCTCCCAGTCATTCAGTGTAAATTAGGGAAGCTCTATTCCTGCCCCTATTATTATTACTATTAGTAGTACTATTATTGGTTTGTAACAGTCCCATGGGCGAATGTCGGCAGCGAGAGCCCCCTTCACTCATCTCGAGCGAAGAGCTGGCCCAAGGCGGCTCGGTGCCCTCCAGAGCTGGGAAGGGTCCCGGCCATGCCAGCTCCGAGGTGTCTCTGAGGACCGAGGGGGATGCTGGCTTGTGAATCTGCCTCTTCCCAGCTCGGGCAGAGTTTCCAGAGCTACCCGGTCGGCGGTACACAGGAGGAGGGACCTGAAGGTCTTCTTCACGCAGAATAGGGTAACTGGCTGGAGTGCCAACAGGTGAGAAGGACAGGAGAAAGAGAGCACATTTTAATGAAGAACAGTTTCTAATGATTACTATTTTTCACTCCTAATGAACAAAAGCAGGATTGGGGTAGGCAAGCAGGAGCAAGGCAGAGAGAAGGATGAAAGCGGCTTTGTGGCAGGCATTCCGGGAATTGGCTGGTGTCTCGCAGCCCAGCGGTGAAGGGGAAGCGATATCCCATGGACCCGGGCGAGAGGAGAGTTTTGCAGCGGAAAAAGTCAGCATGGAATGGAGCCGTAAAAATGTTGTTCGTGCCTTTGTAAAAATCCCTCTCTTGGAGGAAGGGTCCAGGAGGGAGCGGGGGAGGCTGGAGGCTGCCCTGGCTAACGGCGGGGACCTGCGCACAGAGAGACGGGGGTTTTACTGAGCCTGGTGACAAATCCTTCACAAGTGGGAACTTTTCAAACTTTAAGTCCTGGGGAAATAGGACCAAAGTGCAAAGGGGAAAATGTTGATACAGATCAGGTCTATGCTGTGCAAACATGTTCTCATGTTGGGGTTCGGGAAATGCACTCACAGACTTGGCCAAGAAGGAATTAACAGAGGGTTCAAAGGCAGCTCGGGCTGAATTTATCATCAGGGCTTTTGCCCTCTAGCCCTCTGCTGGTGGGCAGCTCCTCAGAGCCCAATGCCATCACCAGAAATGTTTTCCAGGCTCATACCAGTGTCAATATTGCCAAAATCCAACTGGAAAAAAACCCAGAGTGATGGGAAAGGCTCCGGGGTCCCGAAGGGCTGAGAGCATTCCCTCTGCCAGCAGGGACGCTGGGTGGTCCAGCCGTGCTGCTGCCCCAGCTGGCTTTGCTGCTTGCAGGGTCCAAAATCCAACCCTGAGCATCTCCTGCAGAGACTCTTTGGGAAACCCAGCCTCAATTGCTTCTTGTGAACTTGGCCTTTCCTCAGACACAGCCGCGCGCTTGGCCCGACACGTAGTTCTGGGCTATTAATCCGTCTCCCTGTTGCAAACCTCCCAGGACTTTGTTTTGTGAAGGGGAAGCGAGCTGATTATTCCAAATTGATGTTCAGGGTCATCAGCCGAGCTCCTTCCCACAGACAGTACCTCCAGCCAGCTCCCTGCTCGCTCCGTGATCTCAAACCCCATCAGCAGGATGTGCTGTGTTTAGAACTTTGACATCATCAGGATGGTTTATCCCTACCCTCCGCAATCTGGTGCAGCTCCCCACGGTACAAATGAAGCTTGGTGGAACATTTATTTTAAATTTCTCTTCCTTTTTGATTCTCAATTTCAAGTCAATGAACTCCCAGTAAATTGGCCGCAGGCGCCAGCAGCCCCCGACCCGCAGCGCTGGCGAGCGCAGCCCCCGCACCCCGCTCTGCTGCCGCTCACCTCCTCCTCTTGCACAAGCTTGTCCCAAGGAAAAAGTCACTTCAGCAAGTTCAGTTTCCTTGTTCTTCAAGGGAAAGAGAGGGAGATGAAACACTATTTCCCCATGTCTTTAAGAGAATTGATTGATTTTTTTCCACTAGAAGTTGTCATGTGTTTTGCCCTCCCCTCTCTTTTATTTTATCCTTCAATTTATAACAATAACAACAAAGTTCAGAAGGAACTGCTTGCTTGCTGCGGGAGCAATGTTCCAGTTGTGCCCAGAAAACACATGACACAAGCACATCCTTACCCACTGCCCCCTCATGAGCTGCTTGGAGAAGACCCGGGCTGAAAGGCATTGACTGCAGCAGGGAAGCGAGCAGCGAGCTGCAGCAGCATCTCTGCAGCAGGAAGGGACAGCTCCCCATGCACCCCGAAACCGGGACCACCCTCAGCCAGGAGAGAGCTGCTCGCAGGTCCCTGTGGTTCAGCTGTGCCAGGGACGTGCCAAAAGCAGGGATGGGCTATCTCCAGTATTAAGAGTCTTAGTATAAGTGAAAAAAATCTTCCCTTCTAACTCTTTGCCAGTTCTGGAGGGGAACACCTGGGCTGGGACCCACCATCGCAGGGGCTGTTTGAGCAGAGGGTAACCACACACTGCGGCCAGATGTGAATCTGCTCTAATTATCTCCGGCTCATTAACACTAGGGCAAAGGCAGGGAGGTTTCTCCGGCTGCATCAGGAGCTCACTGCAAGGCTTTGCCTTGTCCTTCTTGAGCTGTGCTTCGTGCAGCTCCATCCCTGGAGCCATCCCTCCTCTCTGCCACAGCAGCTCGTGTGCCACGGAGGTGAGCCCAGAGGGATGGAGAAGCACGACAGCCCACCCGCGGGACATGAGACAGGATGGGAGGGCAGCAGAGGACGGGCAGGGTGTGGTACCCGCACATCCTCTGTGTCCAACAGGAACGGTAGCAGCAGGACAAGCCTCCTAGCTTGAGCCCCTGCATGACCTTCATGTGCAGTCTCATGGGCTGGAGACCTCCTGGCACTCCAGTGTCCCCATCCAGGCACGAGACCTGTCCCAAGCCCTTCTCTGTGAGAGGCACCAACTTGAGACCTGGGGTGGCCGGATCCTCTTGCCTGGACCTCAGATGGGAGTTCACTCAGGAGAGCAAGTCCAAAAGTGCCCCAACAGCTCCCACCCAGGTCCAGTTATTTACTGTGGGGTTTACACTTTCTTCTTCTTTCTTTTCCTTCTTTTGCTTTTTTTCTACTGGGACCACAGGCAGGGGCAGCCCGGCTCCCAGGAAGAGCAAGGCACCTTTCCTGCAGCCAGCCTGGGGGCTAACAGACCCCAGGAACGTGCCAAGAGGATGCCCTGCGTGCAGGCACAGCTTCAGAAAAATGAACGCAAGCATCAGGGGGCTGGGTAAAGCCAGTACGAGGAGTTCAGGGGCAGGAGGGAGTAGGAATAGGCATGGGGAAGGAGGCAAGGCTGGAATTGTGGCAGGACCACAAATGGCAGCACAGCAAAGTCTCCAGCGGTGCCTGCGGCTCGGACAGAGCCTGTTCTTTGGCTGCTGGGACTGACCTGTGGGTGAGGGGATGGATGGAAATGTCCTCAGGGAAGGGGTGAGTGGCAGTGGCTGGCCGGAGCAGCCATGCTGTGGGCAGCATGGCCCCTCGGCAGGACCCTGGGCTCCCACCAGCCCCATCTTGGCATGCAGGTAAGGAGAAGATGGCTTAAAATTGAGCATCTCTCAGGCTGGGCAGAGGCAGAAGGCAGCTGGACCCTCCAACAGGTGGAAGAGGCTGCAAACAAAACTTGTTGTGTGCTCCGACCGCAGGTCGTTACAGACCAGTGGGATCTTTTATAAATAATGAACCAATATTGATTGCCTTTGCTGGTAAACACAGAGTGACCTTTATTAAAAATACACGAAAAATGCACTTAGGGAAACTCGCTGACTTCTTGCTGCAGACGGATTTACACAAAAAGCTGATTTGTCCCACAACAGCCGGAAATGTGGTAACTGAGGCAGGCAAGGGGAGCAAGCTGCCAGCACAGCATCCCACTGCCCACTGCCACTGCCTGCATCCCACTGCCTGCATCCCACTGCCCACTGCCTGCTGCCCACTGCCTGCATCCCACTGCCCACAGCTTCCATCCCACTGCCCACTGCCCAGGCAGCCACACCATCACTCAGCAGAGCTGCCCACTCAGGGACCCACGACCACCCCATCGGGAGCCCCAGGGGGACAGGGTGCAGGTCTCTGACCCACAGAAAGCCGCAGGATACGAGATACTTGGCCCTGCTGCCATTCTTGGGATCAGGAGAGAGCTTGGCAGAGTAGGGGGAGAGTTGAAACTTCAAACAGTACTTCAGGGCCTGTCTCCCAACAACCCGCTCAGACACTTTTGATGTAATGGTTTGAGCTGGCCCTTGGTCTCTGCAGTTTGCTGTAAATTGGCCACTCAGCACCCAGCACCATGCTCACTGGAGCTGGACACAGCTCCCTCGGCCAGGGCAGTGGAAATGGCTCCAGGCACCGTGTAAATCTGGGAATCTGCCTTGGAGCTGCCCTTCGTTTGTCTGATCTCCTGGGGGTTTTGCAACAATTAATTATCTGCTCTACAATAGAAAAGATCATTCCTCCTGGCCAAGGTTAAACATCCCAGTGCTGCAAAACAGCATTCATGCTAGCTCAAAATAAATCTTGCATATTCCCTAGGCAGTACTGCTGCTTCTGATTCTTTGTCTGTAGATTAGAGAAATGGGCAGCAGCGGCTCCAGACCCTGGATGGGAGATTAAGAGCTCCTCACCCCTCGGCCACCACTCATGAATTACTGCTTGGCCCTCTCCTGTCGGCCAATTGCTTGTGACCCCACAGCGGGTTTTGACTGGGTCTGGAGCTGTTCAGAAATCCCAGGGCTGGCGAGCTTTGCTGAGGATGGCCTTCGAGCACTGGGTGTTGGGGCAGTGTGGCCAGGGATGTGGATGCTGCTGCTGGGCAGATGCTGGGAAGATGTCAGCATGGAGGAGAAGGGGCTGGTGGGTCCACGAATGGCTCAGGATGTCCTTCGTCAGCAGGGAGCGATCCTGGCACCGAGATGAAATAAGCCTCTGAGGTCTAGAGGCTGCACAAAGAAAAACAAGTAGAAATGGCACTAGACACTCAGCTTCCCAGACTTAAAAGCATCTGGTTCTCCTCCCAAAGGAGAGGGGGAATCAGTTGTGTTCGCTGTCTGCTAGACAGCACATCCCGTTTGCTCTCTCCCGCGGCAACTGCCCATGAATGCAGTGACTGGAAGATATTTTTCCCTGTGATTGTCATTTACACACAGCAATTTCCCACTCGGGAATGTGCCCGTGTGTGCACAAGTGACAGCACTTCCACCGGTAAAAGGTGAAGGAGCGCGTGTGGGATGCTGAGCAGAGGCAGGGAAAGCCCATCCCAGTGTGGACACAGGGAGCTCACTGCAGGACTGGCCTGGCTCAGGTTATGGGGGTCTCACCAGTCAGACCATGGGACACAAACCAGCCTCCACCAGCCCTTGCCACACTGTCACTCAAGGAACCACAGCTCGAGGGACCCATGAGGACCACACTGCCTGCGCTGAGCACGTGGGCAGGCTCTCACGGGATGGGGATGCAGGCTTCTGCCCCATGCTGCTCATGCCTTCCTACCCTGAAAGCCAACACACCAAGCTCTCTCCCTATGGTAGAGGAACCAGTTCCATTAACCCACCCTGGACTTGGCCAGGTGGCCTGTTTGGATACCCTTCCATTGGGGCATCTCCTGGGCCCCCCTGTCTGGACATGGGGCTCCCCTGGGGCCAAGCAAGGGCAGGAGCAGGTCTTCCTCCATCCACTCTGATCTCATCAAGGACCTTTGAAGCGGGCAGGCTGCCCTGGCACGGGTTGCTGGGGAGCAGTCTTGGCTATTCCAGGGGATGTACGATGCTAAAAAGCCAGCAGGGACCAGAGCCAAGTGAACAAGGGGTTTATTAATTGGAGTGTATGTGGGTAAGTAGCATTGATCACTGAAATCAAGGAAAGTACATTACCGATAGCTTTTGAACAAATGCTCCTGGAGCAAATGTGCCTGGCTGCTTAGTGGATTAGGGACTCTATGTTATTTCTTTTTTCCCTCCACTCCTTTTGCAGAGGCGCGGCTAGGTGTTGAGCGTCCGGCGCCTGCACTGTGTGCCATACAGCTTCCTCACGTCAGAGCACCTCAGTTCACCCTCTCATTTCCACCTCCCTCATCATCCCCTAGCTCCCAGGAAGAGAGGTGCAAGCAAAGGCCCGTCTGGCAGCATGCTTTGTCCCCAGAGGAACTCTCTGCTAGGCTTGCCTGGAAGGGCAGCAGATCCTCCACACCCCTGCCATCACTCACACATTCCAGCTGGGCAGCGGCACAGAGCAGCCTCCCCCAGCATCGCCCTCCGGACCGCCATTATTTTACAGTCGGTGTTGGCGCTGCCCAAACAACATGGCAACACAAGAGCTACGTGCTGGAGCGTGCTCTGAGGCCAGGCTGTGCTGAGTCCTGGTGTCCAGCCAGGACCTGGCTGTTGGCTGGATTTTCTGTGGGAGGCTGGAGCAGAGGAGGTTTTCCCCCAGCTCTCAGGGGTCCGTCAGCCTGACAAGCGCCGCAGCATCCTCCATTACAGCTGTACCCAAGGGGCCGCTCCAGACCACGCTTGTAACCCAGCCCCGCAGCCCTCTCGCCAGCAAACCCCATTGCACAGCCAATAAATAATTCATGGCAGCAACCTGGCTCTGCTCACTGCCACTGCGCACAGCCACAGCCTGGCTGCCAGGAGAGCCCCAGGCGGTGGAACCACCATTCCACGCTGCCGTGGATGGGGCAAAGCTCCTCCGGCCGCCTCGCCACCCTGTCCTGCTGCTCTCACTGCCCAGCCCTGCCACCACTGCCAGCTTTGGGCTCCCCAGTGCTCGCTTGTCCTGGCACGACCCTGCCCGGTGCTGCCACTGAGCTCTCTGCTCCCTGCCGCGGCTCGTGTGGTCACCCTGGAGAAGCCGGTTAGCTGGCTGGATGAGGATGTTATTGCACCAGCTCACAAAGGTCAGGGTCTGCAGCAGCTTGGCTGGCAGCTGCTGCAGCAAGGTCCTACGGACAGCAAGATGCTGAAAACACAGGTCTGGAATGGGGCCGTGCTTCCCATCTCACGCTCCAGGTAGACTTCAAGGAGCTCTTTCTCTTAATCCAGTCACCAAAAAGATGCATTAGCTAAAGGCCAGTGCTATCTCCAGGTCTACACCTGGCTTTTTTCCCCTATTTACACTCCTGTGTTGCTGAGGGGAAGAAGCTGGATGTTTCTAACCAGCTGGTGCCTTGGGACTTCTCCCCAGAGACTCAGCGAGTGCACGAAATCTTCAGGTGGACCCAATATGAAATGTAATTAATTTATAAAGGGGAACACATGGCAGCAGTGCTGGGGGGAGCAGAGGTCTGCAGCTGATCCAGGCCTCCCAGGCCACTGCTCCAGCCCTGGGGCATCCTTGGGAGATCCCAGCATCCCGGGCTGGGGAGCAGGGACTGTGACCACAAACAGACCTGCAAGTTCCACTTGCTTTTTAAAATTATTATTTCTCTTTCCTAGTCACTGATTTTAAGGGCTTGTGGAGTTATTTCACAGATAAAAATGCAGAACAAAAGGTAGGCAGAGACAGGGTTTTAATGATCAGTCATTCAATGAACTTGCACTTGTTTTTCTACCCAATGCGCTGAGGAGGGACGATCTTGATAAATATGTAACAAAACGATCAGTCTGCTCCCCAAACAGCTCAGGTGTTGAGGAGGACATGGATCCGTGGGGCCGCATTTGCCTCTTCACCTCTGTGACCTCCCCTGTGCTGGGATTTGAAGTCCGAATGACAGAGAGAAGATATTTGCATTTTGAGTAAATTTCCCAACTTTACAAGTTGATTGTCCTCAACTTCCTGCAGAAGCCTCTTGAGAGAATGGCACTGATGGAAGAAAAAAACAACCCTTTTCTCTAGAACCCTCGAAATGTTCCATTTTGGAGCAGTCAAAGCAGATTATGAAAGAAAACAGACTCTCCAATCACAGCCCAGGCAGGAAGGATGGAAACGAGCGGATGCGAGCGTGAAATGTGATGTGCAGTGGGATGAGATAAACTCCCTATCTCGTTTTGGCCCATTATGGCATATTATTCATCAGAACACTTTGTTGAAATCAGCTAGCTCCGGGTTTTGTTAATTTTCTCTGTTTCAAAAAAAAATCAGACTTTGGGGAAAAAGGTGCCAGAAATAGACATTTAACTATCTGCAGCCAAATGGTGCTTGAGTCGAGCCTGTCATCCTGGGCTGTTACTTCACTTATATCCCCATGATAATTTGGGAACGTTTTCTCTGAGCCGAGAGGGGATAGAGGGAAGGGTGTGGATAATGTGCTCCCTTCTTAAAACATTTGGGATCTTTTCCAGGATGGCAAGAACCAGCCAGGATTAAGTCTTTATGCTGCGAGGAGAGTTATTACAATATCTCTGGGTGAATTCTTTGCATGGACAAGAGAAGATCTGTGTGTCCCGCAGGAGAGGGGTCCCTCGCCCTGCCCCGAAGCTGCTGGGGAGAGATGAATGAGCAAAGCTGGAGTGTCTGCGTGCCAGGGCTTCCTCCTACGGCAAAGCAGAGATGGTTTCCTGGTGAAACCTGACTGCGACGAGGGAGGGAAAGGACTGGGCTGGGGTCCCGGCAGACCCCAGCCCCATGGGTCCCCCCCCTGCACCCCCACAGCATCTCCCAAATATTTCCATGTGCAATCAGAGGGCAAAGGAGCAGGAACATGTTTGAAGGCACCATCAACTGCCAAGTACCAGTCGCAGGCTTGGTTTGTTTGCAGAAGTTGGGGGCTCTGGGTTTCTTACCAACCCTCATGGGCTGATGCCTTCCGCTCCCGAATGGCACATGGCAAATTAAGCCTTGGCATTTCTCTTACGGCCCTTGGCATGCCCATCCTGGCAGGCAATGAGGCAGCTCCTGCTCTGCTGTGCTGGGGTGCACGAGGCAGGTCCCCCGGGAATGCCGTGGGACCTCCCGGCTCTGCCTGCGCTGGCGCCAGACACACCAATGCTCCTCAGCAGTGGCTTGTCAGGTCCCAGCACAGTCCCCCCAACACCCGTGTTTCCCACTCCTCTGGCCACATCCAAGCTGGGCCTCTCTGCAGCAAGGACAACCAAGAGGGATGCGTTTTATTTCTTGTATTTATTTATTAAAATTTTATAAGCCACCTTTGCTGCTGTTCATATTTCTTTGCCTGAGCCCCAGGGCAAGGACAGGCAGCTCAGCAGTCCCCTAAAGCAGCTTCGTGGCTTTTATACCACAGTGGAGCAGGAAAAGATCGTCAGGGAAGGATTGTAAATGGAGACAATTAAAGGAGTCATTGAGCTTATAAAGGACAGGCCATGTTCATCCTGGCGCAGCTCTGGACTTCAGAGGGTTTCTACAGAATCATTTATCGCCTTTGTATAATGGAACACCCTTTAAGTAACGCTATGAAACAAAAGCACCAGCTTTTAAGTAGAATTTAGAAAAAAAAAGCATATACGCTCTGCCACCTCGGATGGTTGGGGGTTCACTCTTCTCCCCTTTAAGACAGTGACTCCAGGCCAGCTGGTTTCACATTCCATCTTTTATTATTTTTATTGTCCCTTCCTCTCCTCTACTAAGGTCAGTCAAATCTCTGCAAAACGAGCACAGAGGGATGATCTTTAAAGCAAGGGGCGTTGAAGACTGGATTGTTCTATCCAGCGGCCCATCCCTTCATCCCCAGCGCAGAGGAGCTGGCTCGGGGACCCAGCAAAGCCTTCCAGACACCCTCACCCCTCACCGGGCTCCTCAGGGCTCAGTCCTAAGGGCAGGTTTGTGAAACTGGAGAATAAATCATGTCTTTTCCATCAAGGCTTTCCAGCAATACCACCAGGTCTGCTACAACATATGCTATCCAGTAGAAGTCATTAAGCCTCCGTGATGAAGTACTGACGTCCCTCGTTAGCTTGCTAGTGACTGATTTCAGAGGGTCCAAAAGCTCAGAGCTTTGCAACATCACTGGTGGCAACCTGTGTCTGGCACTTTGTGCTCTCTCAGCCCAGGATGCTCTGGTGCTCACCACGTCCCTGTGTGCCACCACAGCGGAGGTAAGTGTTTCCAGGCTTAGTACAGCAGGTTTGCTTACCATTGTTGATGAACTCGTTGCAGATCTGTTTCAGTTGTGACTTTTGGGATAATCTGGGCCTCGGGCACGCACGCTGGTGTTCCCTGCACCCCACACCACCATGGAAAGGAGATGCCAGCCCCATCCTCTGCAAAGAAGGCAACTGGAGAGGTGTAAGAGGAAAGGACCAACTGGAATATTACAGGGAGAAGGACAAGCCAAAGGGTAAAGTCTGGCAGGAAGGACTTCATGGGAGCCGTGCAGGCTCCAAGCCAGACCCTCCAGATCTTGGCAATCCCTTGATCCACCTTTTTTTGGAAACATATGTGTATGTGTTGTGAGCGTGGGCAAGGCTGCGGTGGGGGAACTCGGCCAGCCTGCATCTTTTCTGTCATCTTCTCCTGCTCCCCTCGCAGTGCTGGGCAGCTCCCGAGGGCCGCTGGACGTGACGAACCGGCTAAAGCAGCGACTGCGGGATGAAGCCAGCGATCTGGTTTCAATAAAATCAGCAGATTGTTTCATGGCTGGATGGGAAATTTGTGAGGCTCCGGGATTTGCTCCTCTGGCAGCTGGATCCTGTTTGTCCATCGCCATCTCCCTGGACTGCAGCTCCCGCCCCATCTCTCTGGAACAGGCTTCCCGGAGAGGTGCTTCCTTCTCCAAGCCTGTCCCCGTTTTAAGAGGCACTTAGACAATGCCCTTAAAAACTTGCTTTAGCTTTTGGTCAGCTCTGAAGTGCTCAGGCAGCAGCTGGACCAGTTGGTTGTTGTAGGTCACTTCCAGAATATTCTGTTCTATTCCATTCCATTCCATTCTGTTCCATTCCATTCCATTCCATTCCATTCCTTTCTCTGGTCGTTGTGCTGGCTGAAGCCCGGTACCTGCTGCAAGGTTCAACACACCCAGAGCACCAGCCTTCTCTGGGGATGCAAGACAAGAGTGTAAAACAGAAAATAATAGTCAGATCTGAGAACTAAACACTCCTGCTGATGAGCAGCTTTCTAACTCTTGGAAACACAGGTGGGTTGCATGGACAAAATGCTTCTTGGGCTGCAGAAGTCTCCAGTTCATGGTGCCTTGCCCTCCTGGGGTGCCCAGCTGGTCCAAAACCAGCACTGGGGAGTTCCTGTCCCTGCTACATCCTCCTGCAAGCACCGGGGCTGTAAGTGATGGAGAGGCAGCACTTTGGCACGAATTCCTCTGTCATCTTCAAAAGGCATAGCTGCCCCGAGCTCAGGGTGTTTGTGGAGTGCAGAGGAACAGGAGCATCTCCTGGCTACGACTCAGCGAAGCACTTTGGTGTGCAGCTTCGATGGGGACGTGAAGCGTGTGCTGAAAGCGGAGCCCGCGCTCCGAGACACTGCTCAGCCCGGGACCTGCAGTCGGTGCAGACGGAGGCAGCCGAGCACTTTGAAACATTGGGTAGTTTTCTAGGTTACATTTAGCCTTTCTCTGTACCTTTAAATTCCAAAACTGATGTGACTTCTAAGGAAAAAACCAAGCCTTTAAAGCGGTAAACAGCTGTTTTCCCTCTTTCTATATAAGAGCAATCTTAAAGAACACTAAAAAATTTAACAACCTTATTTTTTTTCCAAGTTTTTTTGTGAAGCCAGGCTGTTTCAGGGGTTTGCTGAGCGTACTCGGTAACAGCGTGACACATCCAGTAACGGCATCACCAATAACCAGCTTGGCCTTCCTCCCTCGCTTGGCTTTATTACAGTCCCTAAACTGGCCCGATAGGAATTTCTGCTCTGTATTTAAATGAACTTGCAGGCAGTAAAGGGGCGCGTATAAAGGAAGGGGTGAGCATTATGTCGGTTTTGTGTATTGTAACCCCTCTGCTTACAGTCCCTATATCTTCTCAGTTCTGGCAGGGGCAGAAGCACTAACATTCACTCCCACTGTCTCCATCCCCAAAGCCTGCAGTTAATCCCAAATCTGAGGCTGCAATATCAGCTTTCCGTTCTAGCCAGGACAGAAAAAACCCAGAGCAGGACAGACCAGCTGCATTTAGCGCCCCATCAGCTAAATTTCAATGAAATCATGTTGATGAATTGTTTAGGAAGGGAAAAGAGTCCCATTAACTGTACATTTGCTGTTAATTAATAGTCTGCTTTTTTCCTCCACTTCAGCACAGCACTTCCAAGCTGTTTCACACTCCGCTGTGGGACCATCTTTGATAGGCACAGGAGCACTGAGTGCTGGGGATGGGTGATCTGGACCAGGACAGACTGGAGAGTTGGGCAGAGGGGAACCAGTCCCTGCCTTTCTGGGATTCTGGGATCCAGACAGACGTGAGCTGATACAGCCCTGGGAAGAGTGACTTCTCCGAGCTCCATGTCCTGCTCTGGAGAGATGATGCGGAAGCCATGACGATGAGTGAGGAGTGTAGAAGCTGATGGCTCTATTTGCTCCCAGGGCTGCTCTGGCTCCATCCCAGCACTGGTCCATGGGCAGCACCCGTGGGCAGCCACGCAGTGTCAGCAGGGCAGGCGAGGCGTTCCTCAGCTCCCCGCTTTTATTATTTTTAATATATTCTCTTTTTGTGTATTTATTTTCTGTACATATCTTGTAAATATCTCTGGAATGTTATTCCAGAGGAATGTTGGCCGGTATCCCCTGGAAAACAGATGCTGCAGTGGGGGACGGGAGCAGGGCCGTGCCGTGCGCCTCGGGGATGGTGGGTGCCCGCAGCTCCTGGCCAGGGCTTAAAAACAGTAGCAAACACACACGGTTGGCAACTGCAATGAAGGGAGAGCCTTTAAGTCATTTTCATTCATAATTACTAGGTCCATATGCCCACAGGACATCTCAGGAGCCAAAACACGGGCAAGAGGAAGGAGCAGTAGCATAACCGAGCCTCTGCCCAGCTCCTAGCCAAGGTCGGCCGCAACATCCCCATCCTCAGCCCTCGTCAGCACAAGCAGCCCTTGAGCAAAGAGCTTCATTACTCATTTTAGATGGGCTCCCATGCTCTCAGGGCTCTATTTCACAGCTCCTACAGGAAGCCCTTGTGGTTTTGAAGCCCAGAGGATGAGGGCCCTCTCATGGAGAAGCTCTTACAGTACGAGTCCTTGGGCTGCCCAGCTTTACTCAGTTAAGATGTCCTTCACCCATTGAGGTGAAGGGAAGAAAATATAAAACACTCGATCGGTGCTGAGGTGGGCACTCAGTCCTGACCAGCCTTGCAGCTCTGATCAAAACTCCTCATGCAAGCCTCTGTCTTTTCCATACTTAATTTTCAGTATTTTTCTCCCCCTGTAATTAATCCAGAAACTTTAATTCAAGTTGAATTTGAATCTAGCAGAAACCAAGGCCTATAAACGCAGTTTCTTCCAACCCACCTGCATCACCTGGACTCAGCCCTGTTAGAGGAGCAGAGGACACCTTCAGGAACATGGACTGTATTTTACTAATTGCATTATCTGCTTGTTGGAGAGTGTCACATGGCTCCAGCTGCAGGATGCAGGATGCTCGGAGCCAGCCGCCCCCCCCAGGCACTGCCCACTCCCAGAGCGATGTGGGGCTAAACCAGAGCAAGGTGGGGAAAGAGCAAGAGCCGAGCTGTGCTCCACTCTAGGGGCTGGTACAAAGGTGATGGGCAATGCCCAAGTCCCATCATCCAAGGCTTTAGCAAAATGGAGAGGGAGGGAGCATTGTGCACGCAGGGATGGGCTGGAGGCAGAGGGCTCACCTTCGGCAGTGACTTTCCATTCTTTCAAGTGTTTGGGTTTCCTGCAAATAAGCTCTGGATTTCCTGGGGCTTTTTTATTCTTCTCAAACTACCGTGGCCTCCAGCTTGCACTGGCAGATCCCTGTGCCTGCACAAAATACCACTGCTGTCAGCCAGATCTCCACGCCTGTGCAGGAGCCAGTAGAGGTTTGGGGCTAAAAGCTTCCCTGGAGGATGCCTTGCCCTTAATTTTTGACGTGTGCACTCAGCGTAGGCTTCACCTTCAGGAAGCATCTTCTCTGGGTACCCCACAGCCGCAGCGAGCCCTGGTCCTGGCAGATGAGGAGGAAATCTCCCCGCTTTCGGTCTCAGGGCAGAGGTATCGGTGCAACGAGCTGGAGCTGCCCCGACAGCCGGCTCCGCGTCCCTGCGAGGCAGCGCCTCAGCCCAGAGGAAGAAGCTAATCTGAGCGGTAGGAAGACATTCACCACCGTGCCACATGCTTAATTATCCTGACTAGAAAGAAGAGCCCTAGTAACATTTGGTCCAAATTAATGATGGTTTGTTTTGAAATGCAAATAGTTTTTAATCAGAGGGGGAAAGGTGGAAATAGACACTACTTAGTTTCTACATTCGAATTTTTTTAATGAAGCCATGCATCTGTGTTTTTCTTTAAATATATATTTCTTTTAATATGGAGAATAACTTTTGTGTGGGCTGAATTAGCTCTAAATGAAAGCAAACAAGGCATAATTAGAAACCGGTTCACTTCTTTTCCTCAGTTTCTTTTCCTCGGTAACGGCAGCATTATAATAAGGTGTGTAGCTGGGAGGGGAGGGAATGGGCCCCAGCCCAGAGTGTGCCCATCTGCGGGGCTTGGCACGAAGCGGGTCAGAGGGGTGCCGTGAAGCATGGCTGGAAGGGGCAGATGGGCTGAGTGGGGAGCTGGGAGATGCTGGGACCCATCCCAGCTGCTCTGAGGCTCCCAGAGGAGCAGGATACGGCCCCTCTCCCCACTGCCAGCCCTGTGGCATTACTGCATGTCCCATCCCCGTGCCCAGACACCTCTGACCGCTGGAATCTTGGAGTGGAAGGCACGGGGCTTTCCAAAAGCAGCCCCACGTGCGGATCTGGGAAGCTCCCATTTGGGAAGTGCATGAGTTTCTCATTTAATACAGTACCATGCTGCATTCTTTCTTCATAAAGAGACCTCATTTAACTTTAGGCGTGTTTATACATCTAATTAAAAATTGGTCCTATTTAATTGATTGCATATATCATTACCACCACTCATTGCATCCGCGAGCATGGTCTAGCAGCAGCGGCAGAGCTGCTTCCCGCACACACAGACCCTGCGAGGAGGGCCACCTCCTCTCTGCTCTCTCCCCGTTTCGTCAGCAGTGTCCACATGCTGCCCAGGGTCACCTGCTTCCCGGGGCTCCCACCGCCCAGGCGCTGCAGCCACCGCCTGGGGAACATCTGGGCAGAGCAGGAGACCAGGCACTCCATGGCTTCCCCCCAACACCATAGCATACACACAAAATACCACTCTGGGCTGGTGGCTTCCAAATCCCTTGGAGCTGGGGAGGAGAAGGCCATTTTCAAGGCAAAGCAGAAGCTGGAGAACCCTCTCCCATGTCCCTACCACCACTGCATCTGTGCTGAGGAGTCAGGGCTGTGGCTCTCTGGCCAGCAGCTGCCCATGTTTCCCATCACCGTGTTTGATGGCCTGCACATACCCCTCTTCCTGCAAGGCCCATGGTGAATAATCATAGCATCATTTAGGTGGAAAAGACCTTGAAGGTCATTGAGTCCAACTGTTCCCCCAGCACTGCCAGGGCACCACTAAACCATGTCCCCAAGCACCACATCTCCACAGCTTGGAAACCCCTCCAGGGATGGGGACTCCACCACTGCCCTGCCCAGCCTGGCACAGCC
>JAVSBS010016481.1:0-16355 GCA_033124195.1 Coracias cyanogaster | reverse complement strand
TGCTTACTGGTGATCACTGGTGGTTACTGGTGTCACTGGGGGTTACTGGTGTCGATCACTGGTGCTTACCGGTGATCACTGGTGGTTACTGGTGTCACTGGGGGTTACTGGTGTCGATCACTGGTGGTTACTGGTGTCACTGGTGTTACTGGTGTCGATCACTGGTGGTTACTGGTGTCACTGGGGGTTACTGGTGTCGATCACTGGTGCTTACTGGTGATCACTGGTGGTTACTGGTGTCACTGGGGGTTACTGATGTTGATCACTGGTGGTTACTGGTGTCACTGGGGGTTACTGGTGTCGATCACTGGTGGTTACTGGTGTCACTGGGGGTTACTGGTGTCAATCACTGGTGGTTACCGGTGTCACTGGTGTTACTGGTGTCGATCACTGGTGGTTACTGGGGTCACTGGGGGTTACTGGTGTCGATCACTGGTGTCACTGGTGTCCGTCACTGGTGTCACTGGTGCTTACTGGTGCTTACTGGTGTCACTGGTGCAGCGGGTGCTGAGCCGCCTCCCCCCCGGGTCGGTGCTTTGGGCCCTGCAGCGACTGGCGCTGGAGACCCGCAGGTGGGCGGGGCCTGGGGGAGGGGGCGTGGCCTGAGGGGAGGGGGCGTGGCCTGAGGGGAGGGGGGGGCCCTGACCAATCGGGACAAAGCCTGAGGGGAGGGGGGCGGAGCTTGCGGCAGGCGGGGCCAATCAGGGGGCGTGGCCTGTGCCGGCAGGAAGCTGGAGGCGGAGCCTGCGCTTGGCCCCGCCCCCGAGGCCGCGCGGCCCGCTCGTCGCTTCCGGCGGCGCCTCGCGTCACTTCCGGCGCAGGCCAGGCGAGCTGCGCCGCCGCCATGCCGATGAAGGGCCGGTTCCCCGTCAGGCGGACGCTGCAGTACCTCAGCCAGGGCGACGTCATCTTCAAAAACTCGGTGAAGGTGATGACGGTGAACTACAACACGGCGGGCGAGCTGAGCGAGGGGGCGAGGTGAGCGCGGGGCGGGAGCGGCCTCGCCGCGCGGGTCGCGGGGCCCTTCGCCCTCAGCGGCAGCGCGGCCGCCCCCGCGCGCTCTGTGCTCTCTTCCAGGAGGTTCGTGTTCTTCAGCATCCCCCAGATCCAGTACAAGAACCCCTGGGTGCAGATCATGCTCTTCAGGAACATGACCCCCTCGCCCTTCCTCCGTTTCTACCTGGGTGGGTGCCGCCGGGCCCGCCCCGTCTCGGCCGGTCCCCCCGGCAGCGCGGGAAGAAGGGCGGTGGGGAAGGGGCCGGGGCGGTCGCTCGCCTCCCGCGCCTCACGCCGCTGGGCCGAGGCTTTGCTGCCTTACGTTCCTTCCGTTGCACGTTAACGGTAGGAGAGCAGCAGCTGCGCTGAGTTCTGTGGGTTTAAAGCGCGTTTGCAGCCACCGCGAAGCAGTACGCGGGAGGGAAGGCACCGCTTGCTATACTAAGAGAAATCTTTCTTGACAGACACCGGAGAACAAGTTTTGGTCGATGTGGAAGATAAAACCAACAAAGAGATAACCGAACACATCAAAAAAATCTTGGGCAAAAGCAAGTAAGTCACACTTAATAAGCTAATGTCCAGTCTAGCCTACATCAGGTAACACAGTCCCTGCAGTGTTCTGTCAAAATGCCACTTTTTCCCAGACAAAACTGACATGAGCTAGGCAAAGTGCACACGCTACACCTTCCAGATCCAACTTTCTGGTAAATTGCACATAGGGGAGAGGAAATGTTGCGTTCAGGCTTCTGCCAGTAACAAACAGATCTGTCTTGTAGAGAAATGCTTGAAAAAGAGGAAAGAGAAAGGAAAAAACTATCCCATCCAGCAACGTTTGGGCCCAAGAAGTACCATCTGCGAGAATGCATGTGTGAAATTGAAGGCCAGGTTCCCTGCCCTAGTCTTGTGCCACTGCCCAAAGAAATGAGGGGAAAATACAAAGCTGCGACAAAAGATGAAGCATCGGCCTGAGCTCGGATCGGGCAGTTGTTTTTCCTCGGGGCTGGAGGAGCAAAGTCCTTGAGTGTGAGAGAAGAGCTAAGAGCTCCCGGAAGCAGGAGCAAGCCGGTTCATGTAGTACAGACAACCTTGTCCTGTAAATCTTCTTAGAGCTACAACCAGAATAAAGTGAAAAATAAATAAAAGTTAAAACCCCAGCTTTCTTGGTGCCAGTTTTAAAAAACATTACAGTCAAAGGGAAATACAAGGAAAACAGAATGGCTAGAGCCCGTTTCCTCCTCATGCCTGCACATGTGACGTTACGGCAAAAACACGATTGCGTTTGCTCTGGGACGGAGACTAAGAAGTCCATTTATCTTAGAAGCACACAGAAATCCTGCAATTTCTAGAAAGTGGTGTAAAAGTGTTCCTGCTGATTTCTGTCTTGTACTAACTGAGGACAGCCAAATGATGATGTAACTCCAGGATCAGACTACACCCTGAAGTTTATTCAGTTACTGTTCAAGTAGTTTAAAAGTCTCATTTACAACTTGGCAGTTGAGCTCAGCTCTGGGAAGCGCCGACCAGGTCAGGATCGGCAGTAAAGGAGAACATGTAAGTTGGTGTTTGAAAGGTATGCCTCACACTTCTCTTTATCTGCTTTCAAAAACAATGTAAAGCTACTTTTAGGCAATTTCCTAAAGTCTTCCTCTCTAAAAAAATATGTGAGTTTATCAACTTCCAGCACATTCTAGCCAGCAAATCCATTACGGTTCCAAGTCCCGCGCTGCCTCTTGCCCCCAGCACTCCTGCTGCCGGCACACAGTGACAAAACCTCTACAGCGTCATAGCTCCTACCTCACCCAGCACTTACACTCTGCCTGCCGTGATCTGTAACCACAGACAGACTGCACGCTCGTGCCAGGAATTTGGTAACGGCACGTACCTCGAGGCCAGGCTTGCCTACGCCAATTACTGTCTTTAAGCATTGCCAAGCTAACAGCCAAGTATGAAATTTCACACCAGGACAAACAGCACAAAATAAAGATGTTGTTTTATTTAATCTCTGTTTACAAAGTTTCCGTACAGAGTAGTGCATGCGATTAACAAAAGTCAAGGCTAGTCACGTATGAAGCGTTACGGTTAGGATGTCTGTGCCCCGTGAGCCTCAGAGCAGTCCAAACACCAGCATCAGCTCTTCACTTTGGAGATGACTCGTATCCGATGTTTCGCCTGTCACACTGAACACTGACAAAGATGAGGTATGCTAGTCTGTTACCTGCTTGTAAAAATACATTATTACATGTACAATAAAGGATACTTCAATCATTAGCATATTAGACTGAAAATACAAACAAGGCAGGATAGTTGCAACAAGGAAAAAACACTTTTTAAAAATGTGAAAGCTGAAGCCACTGAAACATTTTTTCATGTTCATACAAAAAAAAAGCTTTGGGTCACAGTGCAGGGAGCAATCCTCTTGACTAGCAAACAAGTCTGTCTTAAACTACACGATACTGTTTCTGCTAAACAATTCCACAGATCAGCTCTTATCTCAACATTTATTTTTGCTGCCCCTACTGGTGCACGTATTTTGTTAGTTGAGGACCTTCCAGAATCCTGTTCATTTCGCTTGGTGCAAAGTAACACTGAGGGGCCCAATCAACTCTAATAAAACACCTCCGTATAAAAACTTCATGCTCTTTAGACCTGCCCTGCACAGCTTTCGGCTCAGGCTGCAGTGTGAAGAGCATCAGCTGCCCTCAACTGGCTGCCCTGAGTGTCTTGGGTCATTTACTGCTGCTGTTCAGTGAGGGTGCAGATGGGGTGTTATTCTGAAACAACAGTTCCCCAAGTTCCTACCTCCATTTATTTCCAGCAAATACAGAGTTTCTGCTCTTCAGGCAGTGTAATTATTTGTGTCTCTAGAATATGATGCAATGCTTGGGTCACAGCTACGCTGACGTGTGTTGTCACAGATGTAGTTATAAGATGCACCGTCCCCAGCCCACGATTAGTGCTACACAGCAGCATCGGCCCCATCTGCCTCTATTCCAGGTTTAAACAGCACCCTTTAGACCAACACCCTTTCAGACACTGATGCCTGATGAAAGACCTCTGCCTTTCAAGGATAAAAATCCGAGCGGCTCAGGCTCCATCTTCCACATGGATACAGACCGATCTCACCCTGAAGCGATCCTACATTTCCATACCAATCTGTGGAAGCCCGGCCCTGAGCCTTCTGGCATCGCCGGTGCTGGCCGTCACCTCGCCACCCCCCAGACCATAATGTGACTCCAGTTTGGAGCTTCTTACTTAAGACAGACGTGTCTGATTGCCAGAACATCTTCCGAAGGGCATCAAATACAAAGAGAATTGCTATTTGGGACTGTTGCAGCCTCAGACTCTGTCCCCCAATTTTCACAGGACTCCGGTTCAGCGGCACTTCAGCTCTCCACTGTAAACAAGATTTTTGTTCCTTGAACGCTACAAAAAGAGGGTACCAGTCTCACAAATATGACAAACATGATCGTTCTGTCACCCACAATTTAAAGGAATGTGTAGATTCCATAAGATAATCAGGACTTGGAGGGTCACCCTTTATACTGCAGTTTGAACTGGTGCTAGCCTGATTTCATGGAGAGGAGGAGGCGTTTGTTCCCTCGCAAGGAGGTCTCTGAAGCCAGCATGGCTGTTACACCGCAGTGTGTGCTCAGAGCAAAGGGGAAACTAAAAGTGATGAAAAGACAGCATGCAAGCTTATAAATGCATTAAAAAGTTACTCATATTAAGATCAGTTATAAAGTTCTTCTCTGCCTTAAAATCCCTTTTATGTATTAGCATTGCACAGAACTGATCTGCAGCCTCTATGGTCTGCACCTCAAATAACGGCAGCAGGCTTTAACAGCACTTCCTTGTAACAGCATCAGGCAGGTAAGCCAGCCCGTAACTCTGCGCTGCTTGCACTGAGAGGATGCAGAAGTTTCAGAGTTTTCAGCTCGCTTTAGTCAAAGCCCTGCTTGAAAGGCCAATACTAAAACAGAAAGGGGGAAGATGACAAACCAACATTGCAACCACTTCCAGATCAGTTCCCTATTGGCACTTTACCACTTTGACCAAAACAAGCACTCAACAAGACCGGTTAGAATTAAGAGTGTTGTAACAAGTTATTTTAAAATTTCCTAGTGTAAGTGTTGGAGACCAGCAGCATACTTCAGTAATTCTTTCCTCAAGACTGAGTAGTAGTGGAAATGCCTAACTGAAAGTGCATAAAAGTCAAGTTCTCCCCGTTCCCTCTTGTGATCTGTATTCCTGTAAGGATCTGCTCCACCTTCCCATATTCGACAGCAGACTTAATTATTACACAGCCCTACTGCTGCTTCAGCAGCTGGATTTCTCCTTCTGCTTCGCTAATGTGCGCTTCAGTTCCTTTAAGTTCTCCGTCAGTACCTCCACCTCATCCATTCGTCCACTATGTTTGGCATCAAATATATAAGCTTTGATATTATCTATCTGTTGGAGAAGCAGCTCTTCCTCTATAGTCTCCTCGCCAGAGATCTCATTGTCATCCTCCCCTTCAAAGGGATTGGTAGAGGATCCCTCTTCAAATGGATTCCCAGAATTCCAGCTGCCCCCAGCCTTTTGAAATGGATTTTCATCCTCTTCAAAAGGGTTTGAAGTACCTCCAGGTGCTCCATTAGTTTGTTCATCCTCCTCCTCCTCACTTTCAAATGGATTATATTCTTTTTTATCACTTTGCAGAGCTGTGTTAGAGAAAGAAGCCACTGGAGAAGTGTCTTTGGCAAATGGGTTAGGATCCTCCTCTAACTGAGGGGTATCTGCTTCATCTTCAAAGGGGTTTAAAGAGGTTTTCTGATCTTGGTCTTTGTCACGCTGTGGGACGTTCTGGGGTTTCATTGTGAAGGTCAAGTGCTCTTTAGCTGGCAGCTGCTCAGCAGCAGGAGTTTCAAAACTCGGGTCCCCCTTGATCTGAGTAATATCCAAATCCAGTGCACGTGCTGTCAAGTTCCAGTTCTCTTTTACAACTCCATGCTGATGCTGCTTGACTTCTCTGAAGTCTAAGGAGCGTGTCCTTGAATGCTGAGACATTATTTTGTGGTGTTCTCTTTCCCACTCCTTTTCACGAAGGACCTGAAGTTCCTCCCTCTGCATCTCTTCCTCTTCTGCCTGTTTTTTAGAAAGCTCAATAGCTTTCAGAGTTTGCTGTTGATCATACTCATCCTGCAGCTGCCTCAGGTTCTCTTGCAGCATATGGACCTCATCTATCCTATTAGCTGCCTTTGCTTGCTTAATGAAGGACGTGATATTGTCAATCTGCTGAAGAAGGGGGTCTGCTATCTCAGTCTCTCTCGATATGCTCGATGTAGGTAGCCAGCCTTCAGATTTCCTCACTGTTCCTTTTTTCAGGTGAGCGGCATCACCATTAACTGCAGCTGCAGATCTGGAGATAAAGTCTTTCTGCTTTTCCTCTTGTTTCCCTTGTGTTTCAAGAGCCACCTAAAATAAAAAACATGTAGTAAGGACACCATGAGCTGGAAAAATTATGTTCTAAATATCCAGAGCTACAAGTAGTTAGGTGATCCTGGACACCACCGGCTGTTACTGAGGGACCGGCTGCACTTCCGGTTACTTTACAGAAAATGCTTATTTTCTTTTTATTACCTCAATGCTTCCCGTCAGTTTTTGTGATGGTGTAAGTACGAGGACATCTTCCTCTGCAAACTTGGGAGCCAGTAGGAGCAGTGACCGTGTTTCACATAGAGAAGAAACTGCCTCGTGCAGGTGCACAAAGAATGCCTAGAGTAATCTGGACAGCAACCCTGTTACATCCGACTACAGCTGACACCTGCGACAGGTGTGAAAGGTCACTGGTATCGTTCGCTTTGGGTGCAACAATTCTTACTTCTCCACTTGCATCTCAAGATAAAGCTGGTTTAGTTTAGGATTAATGATGTCCTCCTTCCTAACTGAAAACCCCATCTCTTGCTGAAGAGGCATCCTTAATCTCATCTGTCTTTTTTCACCACTAAAAGAAGCCTCCAGATTCTACTAGCGCACAGGAACTCCAGAACACAATGTGAAAATCCAAGTGCTTCATTCGGGGCTTGCTCTGCAGGCACTGTGGCAGAAACAGCCAAGTCCCTGATGCTTCCTAGAAGGTTCAGCTGCTCAACACACACCATCCTAGCTTCTGGATAGAACACAATACGGTGTTACATGAATCCCTGAAAAGGCACAGAGCGATCTGCACCAAAAATAAGAAACTGAAATCTAATGTTGAAAGACAACTATTCATGCACACACAGCTAGTAGGGCTTAAGCCCTTGAGGAGGTCCTGACAGAAGATGGAGCAGATCTCAACCTGCCTTACCATGTGCAGTCTTCTCTTCTTCAGTTCCTCATACTGATCTTTGGTTGGCAGGGACATTAGGCCAAGCAGTTTTTCCTGGAAAAAACGGAAATATTTACAATGTTGCTTGCAGGCATTCAGCCCATTTTCAAGTACTTGAAAACAGAGATACCACCACCAAATCACCCTACAAACCAAAAGGTCCTTCCACCCTGCAGTGACTGCTGCAAGCCTGAGCCTGTCTTTGCTGCTTTAACTGTTCTGCTAGCTAGCTTCACACCTCGGCAAGAGACAAAGCCCTGAGTCACACGTTCTCTCGGTCCCCTCAACGCTGCTCAACCTCAAGTTAGCTCACCTACCGCTACCGTAAGTCTTGAGGGCAACCACAGAAAATGTACAGAACTAAACCCCCTGACAGAACAGTTTCAAACCACAGGATGCCTGGCAAGGAGAACGCTACATGAAGTTTACATTCAGCTCATAGTAGATTCTCCATTTACCTGAACAAAAAGTGTAGCTGAGTATCTTATCATTCTCTGGAGTTGTAGTGTTTTAGGATGAGGTTGGGGATCTTCACGCAAGCCTAGACTCAAAATCTTCTTACTAGATCAAAGCAAACATACAGCCTCATCAGTTCAAAAACAAGGGCCAGCAAAAAGGCAACACAAGGGGAGAGAGAGAATACTGGATAAAATTTTTCTGATGTTCTCCTAGGTAAACTATTTGGATGTTACAAGTTGTAACACTTCCCACTGCTACCTTTTATTTTGTGTACAACCCCTGCCAAGCTGCGCCACTATTTTTTTATCTCTGTACGAGGTCATTTCTGCTGCACAGGAACGCAGGACTTTAAAGGCTGGAAAAGGAAGTGGGAATTGATGGTGCACAGGAACAGCATCTACCTTTTCACATGCTCTTACAGCTGAGCAGACACACTGGTTACCCATCTGGACAAGCAGGTACACAGACACAACCCGTGAGAAAAGCTACAGAAGTAACCGGGCGATAGACACTGGGGGAGGGGAGCCGGCTTTTACCTTAAGGCGTCTATAAATTCATACACTTTTTGAATCTCCACCCTCAAGTCATTAGCATGTTCAAGACTGTAGGTTGTCTCCCCAGCACTAAGAAATAAAGACAATTTTATTGTAACAATACATACAACAACAATTAGCAATGCATTCAATGCTAGAGTGATCCCAAGGTAACCAAGGTTCAGCGATGGTAAGAGTACCAACACTAAAGGGCCTGAATGATTTCATTTCAAGCTCGTTGTGTTTAAAAACCCCTTTGTGACAGAACTGGAAAATTACAATCATCTTGTGAATGTGAACATTTCATAGAATATTATTATTAATAATAATTCCTATTAAATAATATCATTATTTAATATCATATTATTATGATTTATCATTTATGATTTACGATTACAGAGGAAATTGCATTTTTACATGGGAATGCCACTGTTTCAATAATATCTAAAATATACACATACTGAGCAAATGCATCTAATTTTGTGGGGTTTTTTCCAGACAATTGGTGTGGAAAACACACTGAGTAAGTAACTACACATTAAAGTAAAATAGTAACGTCTCTAACGTTTGTCAGAGAGCAAAAGCGTACAGCTCCACACGGGCACACCGCTTCAGGTGGCAGTAACCGGCCGTCCACATGGGCACACAATCGGTTACAGGCATTTTACTAGAATCTCACACCGACTGGTAAAACAAACTAGGATTTAACAGGGAAGACTTCACTCATTTTTAGCTTCCCCCTCCTTTTGTATCACAAATATAAAAGACAAGGATTACTCTCTCAAAAGGAGCTTCCCTGCTGCTGTGATTCCAGTTTCTGGGACTCACTACTAGTCAGAAATCTTTAATAAAAAAATAAATCAGACTTCTCTGTATGCAGTGTTACCATTAATCATTAATTCAGTCCTGCTTTGTTTGAAAAGCATCCAAAAGATAATAGATAATCTAACACTGCTTTTTCTTACAGTTTACACACTCTTACAGCCTTAGCACAACGCTTCCTTATTCCTTCCCACACTTTTGGGTAGGAAAAATACATGTATTCATGAACAAAAATCACTAAATGGGGCTTACTTTAGTGATTCTGCCATCCTGATGTATTCTGGTGCCTTCTGGTCAACCTTCTCCATACAGAGCCGGAGTTTCTTGTTTAAAACAAAATGTATAGAAAAAAAAACTTGTATTAAAGCACTCATGCAAGAACATGCTGACGAACCTTTCAAGCTGCCTGTGCACGTTCAAAGCTAAGTGTGATGAAAGCCATGCGACTACTTGGGACAACAAGACCCCGCAGTTACCTTCAGAACAGATGGCACGGTTGGGAAGAGAAAGATGAATTTTTAATTCAGAAGCTGTTTTAATGGATTACCTGGACAACTTCTAGCCTTGAATCTCTTCACAAAGAGCACCAACAGAAACTCCATTAATACTAACAGAAGCGGGTTGTGGACTCGACTGAAAAGACACTTGATGATTGTCAGCACCTGCTTTCAAAGCACACTTGAACACCACGTTCCAGCCGTACGCAGTCGATGGCTACAGAGGGATCAAGAAAACGCTTGCCATCGGTGAGGGAACAAACAGTGCTGACAACACCGAGCCCTGCACTTCCAGTGCAGCCCATCAACAAAGTGCACAGGGTATCCTTGGTTTAAACAAGAACTGTCCTGAGGAATGCCAGCTGACCGTTCACGATTTCAGAGGGAGACATCTCAGACTATTAGTTCCAGATGATGAGAATGAAGATGCATCTTAAAATGATGTCTGAAGTTATTGTGGGATATAAAAACTAACTGCATGGCAACTGGCTCCATCATTTCAGATACATCCTTGTTACACAGCATACACACCCCACACAGCTGTCAGGTCATAAAGGAACAGCTTGGACACGAGCTAACAAGGCGAAAGTCAAGCAGTGACAACTGCAGATACATGCACTGAGGATGAAAGCAGCAAGAGTTCGATTTACCTCATAGAGTTTCACAATCTCCGGAGTGTACTCCTTCTCATCAATCTGTTGTTCTCTTTTCAACAGGGTATCTTTGCAGTGCTGACAACAGCGGATCCGGTCATCATCCTTCTCATCCAGAACTGAGCTCACGCTGCTTATGCTGCTAATGCTGCCGCGGCGGGAGCCGTGGACACTATTGGGTGAGGAGTTGGGGCTAGTGTGAGAACCCAAGGCCTCTTTGCTGGCGCTGGTCAGTTTGCCTAAAAATTATACACACGCAATTTTTGCAGCAACTGGAGAAGCCAACAGATTTTACAAACACATGAATTGCACTTCAACAGAAACTTTACACTTGGGTAATATTAGATAACCAAGTTGAAACAGTCTGCTGAAAGACATGCAAGGAACCCATGACAAACAAGACTGCAAGTCAGAATTTGAGTCTTCACTGTAAATCCTGCTCCACTCTAACAGCAACTAGAGAGTGGACTGCCGAGAACCACCTACTCTGCATGTACCTAGCAGCTTTCTCATGTTGGAGCTTCCATAGCCATAGAATAGTGTGGGGAAGAGCAGATATGTTAATGCTGTCCATGTTTTGCGCTCGAACGCTCAAAAAAGTGCAGTTAATGTCATTTATTTCCACAGAAAATACAATCTTGTCTCCAATGCGCTGGATGAAGAAATTAAAGTTCAAAGGGTTTCTTAAAGGCTTGTGGATAAACTTCCTTAATGTCAGCATTTGGACAACCACTGGCAAGACTGGAAACATGAACAGTAGTTTTAAATGTCAAGAACCTTGGCAGTTGTAATTCCTGAAGTTAATGCCTTCATCGTTACGGCACTCAATAGAGTAAGACACTAAATATTAATTATATTTACTAGTAGTACATACTACTACTAGTAGCTTTTCCAGTGTTACATAACCCTTCAAAAGCTGAAGGAACAGAGACAAAGAATGGCGAAATCATTGTTCTTCTGCTTCACAGACAAGTGTCTGCATGAAACTGAGTGACACGTGAAGGACCAAGTTTTGCACCCAGGCAGAATACTGCCAGCAGCTTTTTCCCCAACAGCAAAAAGCCAGGCTGCAGTTTGCACCCCGAGCAAGCTAAGGAAAGGAGGATTTAACACCACACGCTGCACTTACTTGCCAAAGGGAGACTGATAAGTTCCATGCACTTCTTGCACATAATAGACCCACAAAGGCGGCAGTGGTGACGTCGGTTCCGGATACTGAACTTACTGCCACAGTCGGGGCAGAACGGAACATCCTGGTCGCTGACCCAAGGCACAACAGACTTCTCTATAGCTGTGACGGGGCAAGAGGGCAGGGAACACACACAGTGTAAGATACTGACTTGATGAATTCCTCAGCTGGTTAAACTACAGGAGCAAATAGTCTGAGGTAAGCTCATACCTACCTCTTATTTTAGCTGACTCGGTGTTTGCTCTGTCAAACGATGTAAGCTAGTAGAAGATAAACAACACATTCTAGAAAATGGTACTTCTGCAAGTAAAAAAATGCAACACAACCCAAAAGAAAAAGAAACCTGGCATTTTTAAGAGATAGGAGCCTCAGCCTGTTTTATACCAGATTCCCGCAGCTTTCCTATTTATTTCTAATGCCATGTTCATACAAGTAGTGCTAAATGACGCCTGCCAACCTGTACAAATCAGAGCACCTGGAATGTAATCCTTACAGCATCCAAAATGACTGCATCTGAGCCAAAATGTAAGGTTATCGTTGGTAGATTTTGAAGGATAAGAAGTTGGAGGAATCACGACAAAAACATTAGGAATAAATTTAGTAAAAGATAGAGAAAATGTACATGAAAACAGATGGTTTCTGAAGCACATAGAAGTAGCATCTTCAGTTGGAGAACAGTGCACAGAAACAGAAATCCTATCTCCAGTACAGGGTCAGACTGAGCACAGTGCTTGAGGATAAAAAAGGAAAACAGTAACGTGTGAAGAAAGTCACAGTTTAGTATCCTTTACAAAGGGCACCGCTGGCTACACTTCATACTAAAATACTATTGTTTCAGTCTAGGAAATGTTCGGAAGGCTGGAATATTTAAAAGCAGCAAATTTACCTTTTCTAACCTGATGATTAGCTTATTGACTTCAACTACATAGTGATCAATCCTGGCTGCTCGGTGTTTCTTGAAATCAGAAAGATGGCTTCTCATAGCACCTGGAGAGAGAGCAGGCAGTTCTCACAGTCACCTGGGTGTTCTGCGTGGATTTAAATGCCTCTTCAAAGACAGCTGTCTCTTCACCATTTATTTCTCACTTCCGAATCAAATGTTAAAGACATTAGAATCCTACACATTCACAGTGCTGCTCCATGTAAAATATGCAGGTGAAGGGCTAATCTCCAGGCTAGCAATAAACAGTGGTTTATTTCTACTACAGAAAACAACAGGCATTGTGTTAAAGAGAACATCTGCAAGTTTTTTCCCCCCCTCTTCATCCCTCAGTTACATTTGGCAAAGCCATTATCAACAAGTATTCTCAGAACCAGCTCCCTTTAGCTTCCTGGCTATATGTTGAGCAATGGGAAGAGGCAGGTCCAAAGATTACTGGAGGTCCACACAGCAGCAATTTATCTTTCAGACTTCTGATCATCCTTCTACCTTTAGAGGTCTGAATCAAATCCTTGATGAGGGTAAAACTGATCACCAAGTACACAAGACAACACAGCATCTATTTGAGAAACATACAATTTATACTTGAAAATGTTACTTCCAAGTTTAAGTTTTGATCCTTAAGATAACCTGGGTACTAAAAAAACAAAGTTACAGACAAAATTGTAAAAAGTAATCTTTCTTCTGACTGGTAGAACACAAAATCAGATGTTGCTTTTTGATACTACCTATGTAAGTGTAAGAATCAGACCTCCTCACACCAACAAAATAACCAAAAAACCTCCAAAGCTGAATTCATAGGAACGAAAGGGCCCCTCTGGGTAACTGAATTCAGCTCCTACTCTGGAGACATCACCCAGTCCCTTTCACAAACCCACCAAATCCCATCCTAGAATGCTTAAGCTTCATTTTCTCCACACAGAAAACAGTTCTCACTTTGCTAATGTTCAGAAACTTCCTGCTACTTCACTGCCTAGATTTATTCTTACCTAATATTTATACTATGACTGCTGCTGAAATATTTACAAAGACAGAAGTGTAATAATAATCTGCAGAACTCAGACTGCAGACCCAAAGGACTTGGTCCTAGTCTGTCAGAAGCTTCCTCCCCCTGAAAATAATAATAATATTTTGTTAAGAGGCAAATTCCAATAGCAGTATTTTTAATTACAGACTTAACCAATTTATGCTTGAAATTCTGCAAATGTAGATTTATATTCAGAGGGGTAGGTTTGTGGTTAGGTTGCTTTTGGGGTTTTTTTTTTCCCCTTATTGTTTTTCTTGGTGGTGGTGGTGGTTTTGGTTTTTTTTTAAAGTAAACTTCTTTTAGTGAGGGATGATCTCTCACACAAGGAAGAAGCTGAACATTTTAATCAATAGGCAAGCTTTCTGTCAGACATGTAAACTAACAACTACTTTTAAGTTAACCCTCAAAGCTGGAGATTTTATACAGCTATAGTTTAATTATTCATTAGTGGATTATCTGTTTTGTTAAAAGCCACAAGATGGTTGCAGAACACCCCAAAGCTAGATGCACAAAGGTAAACACATATCCAGCAAGCTTCGACAGCGCAGGCACAAGGACGTGGGCGCTATCCTGCTCCCGAGGTTAGCTGGGGTACTCGTTCTGTAGATCTCCCCTCCCCATTACCTGCATTTCCCCATTACTGCACACAACGTGGGCAGGCTGCACAGCATCAATCCGCAAACCACAACCCCTGGTACAGCAAATCAGCGGCAATACACACGCCATTCCATGCACCGGCGGCAATACTGTAGCGCTTCCCCAGGTAGAGTAACAGATGAAGTCATCCCCACGGCACACTGCTCTAGCTCTCCTACCTACTTCCTGGGGCTCCCACATGTACGGATCTATTCCGCCATAGCTGAATGACTCATATCGTTCCTGAGACCCAGAGTCAGTTCTGTCATCCTCTCGTTTCAGCAATTTCTTCTTTGCTCTTTTGGCCTTCTGGACTAGATCTGAAAAAGATAAACCCAAGCTCTAAAACATGGCAGGCGGTCACCAAATATCTGTCGCACAAAACCAGCATGAAGTATTCCTCATCTTTTAGCACAAGTCTTTCTCCTTGATGACACGTTTATCCTTACCATGTTCTGTTTAGAACCAGAGTGCGGTTTGGAGAATCACAGATGACATGAAATGCTCTTTGTGATCTGTCAGAAAGTAGCACTAAGGTCCCAATGACAAAAGAGTAGTTTTAGAGGCTCCGCCCGGGGACATCACCATAAAACAGTAAACTGTCATAAGCTACAGGGCCCGTTTCACAGCATTCTGGGACATCTTAATTCTCTTAGTTCCCAATTATTTTCTTAGGATTCAAGGACGCTCAACACTTTGTGCTGTGGCACAAACTACAAACTAAGAACTTCAGTGTGCTTGTATACCTAACTGATTTCTGAAGTACTAAACAGCCCACTGAGTTATCCTGTATGAATGCTAGTGAGAGGATGGCAATCTCCTGTGCCAAAAAAACCCACCAGGAACTGGAAACTTCAAAGCTTTTATTGCCCTTGCAGCTATGTTCCTCTCTGGATGCGAGCAGAAGTTGAGGGCTCTACTTTTCTCACCAAACACATTCACTATTTCCTTGAACTAGATCTTTTATACATCAAGCTTTCTAGCAAGCTGCCAGGGACCAGGAGTTAGCAGGTCTTTTCATATTTCTGATTTTCTTATTTAGCGTCCAAAACGCTGGAACTTCCACCCTGGCCTTGCTGGGGTCTGTACCCCCGGGGCTCAGCCACCAGGGCTATGCCTGCAGCCCCTCCAGCAGACATCCGACTTTCTAGCAGTCTTTCTGCTGCTGAGGTTACACTACCTCCCAAAGTGGCAGGAACACAAAACACACTTCTCAACAGCGCTGTGGCAGGTTGGCAAGGGCTTCGCTAGCAACCTCACCTAAGAAAAAGCTTTTCCTCCCCCACCCCCTGCTCTCAAGCCAGGTTCGCAAACACTTGCTAGACTCCGTCTTTTCTTAAGCCAAGCTTACACTGTCTACATAGAAAATACATTTGCACTGGAGACTTTGAAAGCCTGACATATTCAAAAAGAAGTACGGATGCCTCCTGGCTTTGCCACAGAAGAAACCTTTTCAAGGAAACTTCATAATCTTGTTTGCCACGAAGTCAAAATTAACCACCTCAGTATGGCTCAGCTGCAGTAATAAGGCGATTTGTGAGCATTTCTAGAACGCCACAATTCGGACAGCTGGAGTTCAGCACAAAGTCACCAACCACTTGTGATACACAGTTTGAACATTCATTTCCACCTTTCCCACCACCAGCCTTCCTTATCTTCAGGTCTTCAGGTAATGCTTGGGAATTCATCTGGGCTATGGCACAAACCAGAGTTTCCAGATAAAACCAACCAAAAAAAACCCCAAAGGCCAATATGAAAATATTGCATAAACTCAGAGGTTTGAAGAGTGATGTCTTTTAAGTGCCTGCTTTGGAATTTACTTATTGAAAGTATCGGGAAAAATGTAAAAGCTATGTCTTTGACTAAGTTATGCCTTGGACTAAGGCAATTTGTATAAAAGTAGGCGGCCAAGGCTCGATTATAGCTCAGTTAGTATCTCAGCGTTGTTAGCCAGCTCCGCGCCCGGCCCGTCGCCGCCGCGCCTCTTACTTTTGAGCTGTCCGCGGACGTCCCTGTCCTCGCCGGAGTGCTCCTCCTCGTAGTGCGCCTGCAGCTGGTAGAAAGACTGGAGGTCCTTGAGGCAGAGGGGGCACAGGAACCCTTCCCTCATCTCCCCCGGGTCGCCGAAGGGCGGCGGGCAGCCGGACGCCATGGCGGCGGGCCCGGCCCGGCGGGCAGCGCTCGCTCCCCGGTCTCAGCGGCAGAGCGGCGCGGGGCGCGGCCGCGGCATCGTCCTCCGCGGCTCTCTGAAAGA